>JAMPIV010016816.1:0-93247 GCA_024509875.1 Oreohelix idahoensis | reverse complement strand
AAAACAGAGGAGCCCACGTATCCTTTCTGCCCAGATGAGGCCAAAGATGAGGAACTTGCGAAAATTGGACAAGGAACTTTCGGGTACGTTGACAAATATAAATATAGTGTGTAAACGCAATCCTCTTTGCCGCCTGACGTGAAGTCCAAGTTATCGACAGCAGTTTACCAGCACTTGGAAATGGATTATTCTCTTTAATTAGGCTAGTTATTTTAGCAATGTTCACACATGATATTGTGTTTCACGGTTATTCTCTTTATTAGTTATTTTAGCAATGTTCACACGTGATATTTTGTTCATTTTCTAATAATGTGGCGTGTGAGTGAACTATCATATGTAGGCTAACCTAGATGTCACGAAAAGAAAAAGCAGAAACTGAAGGAACAGTTGAGAAGAACTGGGTTCGATGTGGCCTTAAAAAAGAATTCAGAAAGCAGTAGGCCTAGTTAGGATTCCTACTTAATTGGATGGAGTTGAAATGAATATAAGTGGGCCGTCTGTTCTATATGGCCTTAAAAAAGAATTCAAAGATGCAGCAAAAAAATGTTAGGTTCAGGAACCCTAAACATAATCCTAACCTTAACAACGTTGATGACTTATTTGGGTGACTTCGGCGAACATGTCCCCATGTGCTTTATTTCAACCATTGATTGGTTTAGAAGAACATGCCCCGCAATTATTTTATTTCAACCCAACTTTCTAGTGTTATTTTATAACCATTTTCACAGCGAAATCAGTTTACATTTAAGATGGTGACATAATAAACATTCTAGGCCTAATGCGTGAGGTTTATGAAATGGCTATTAAAAAAAATATTCAGAGACACTGTAAAGGGGGTAGCCTAAGTGTTTGGTTTAGGAATTCAAACCGTAATCTTAACCCTTATGACGTTGGTAACTTATGTGAATGTCATTGAAGAACACGTACCACATTTCACCTGGATATTCCTACCTGCACAAAAACAAAAATAAATGTCACAAAATATACATCTGATTCTTTTTTTTGTCATTGGTTCAATCTGGTAGCTTGGCTTGCAGTTTTTGTCTTTGGAAACTAAATAGGGCCTACATGGAATTCCCAGACAACACTAATGGCTTGGAGACAAGAATCATGTCATCACACATACCTTATGTTCCCCAAGTCCCTGATTAGTTTTTTAATAAAGTGTTGCTGGCCTGTTTAGTTAGTCTTTTTTTTTCAGCACATCTACATCTGATTGGTTTTTTTTTTCTGCCAGTCTTGAAATAAAATATATTGGCCTACATTTAAGTTAGCAATGTTTAAACAGTGAAGAAAAGTTGTCATGAGCCTGTTGCTAAACATGAATACTGTGATCCACAGACCCACATTCTTGATCAGAGATGTTGCTAAACATGAATACTGTGATCCACAGACCCACATTCTTGACCAGAGATGTTGCTAAACATGAATACTGTGATCCACAGACCCACATTCTTGATCAGAGATGTTGCTAAACATGAATACTGTGATCCACAGACCCACATTCTTGATCAGAGATGTTGCTAAACATGAATACTGTGATCCACAGACCCACATCTCTGATCAGAGATGTTGCTAAACATGAATACTGTGATCCACAGACCCACATTCTTGATCAGAGATGTTGCTAAACATGAATACTGTGATCCACAGACCCACATTCTTGATCAGAGATGTTGCTAAACATGAATACTGTGATCCACAGACCACATTCTTGATCAGAGATGTTGCTAAACATGAATACTGTGATCCACAGACCCACATTCTTGATCAGAGATGTTGCTAAACATGAATACTGTGATCCACAGACCCACATTCTTGTTCAGAGTATTTGCTAAACATGAATACTGTGATCCACAGACCCACATTCTTGATCAGAGATGTTGCTAAACATGAATACTGTGATCCACAGACCCACATTCTTGATCAGAGATGTTGCTAAACATGAATACTGTGATCCACAGACCCACATTCTTGATCAGAGATGTTGCTAAACATGAATACTGTGATCCACAGACCCACATTCTTGACCAGAGATGTTGCTAAACATGAATACTGTGATCCACAGACCCACATTCTTGATCAGAGATGTTGCTAAACATGAATACTGTGATCCACAGACCCACATTCTTGATCAGAGATGTTGCTAAACATGAATACTGTGATCCACAGACCCACATTCTTGATCAGAGATGTTGCTAAACATGAGCACTGTGATCCACAGACCCACATTCTTGATCAGAGATGTTGCTAAACATGAATACTATAATCCACAGACCCACATTCTTGCTCAGAGATGTTCAGTTTTGGAGCTGGCAGTTGTTGGCCTCAAATCCTCGGGGTATGAGAGGAAGATGGAGAACAAAAAAAAAACAAATAGAGAAGAAAGCTAATATACCACAGACAGAAATGAACAAAATAAAAAAGTTGTGGAGGATGTGCCATGAGTTTATTGAAGGGCCTATGCTCCTTGGGGAACTAAAAGATAAAGATTGAATGAGTGACAGATGCAGCAGTAGTAGTGACAGATAGCAGTAGTAGTGACAGATAGCCATAGTAGTAGTGACAGATGAGTGACAGATAGCAGTAGTAGTGACAGATAGCAGTAGTAGTGACAGATAGCAGTAGTAGTGACAGATAGCAGTAGTAGTGACAGATAGCAGTAGTAGTGACAGATAGCAGTAGTAGTGACAGATAGCAGTAGTAGTGACAGATAGCAGTAGTAGTGACAGATGGCAGTAGTAGTGACAGATAGCAGTAGTAGTGACAGATGGCAGTAGTAGTGACAGATAGCAGTAGTATAGATAGCAGTAGTAGTGACATATAGCAATAGTGACAGATAGCAGTAGTAGTGACAGATAGCAGTAGTAGTGACATATGGCAGTAGTAGTGACAGATAGCAGTAGTAGTGACAAATAGCAGTAGTAGTGACCAATAGCAGCAGTAGTGACAGATAGCAGTAATAGTGACATATAGAAGTAATACTAATAGTGACAGATAGCATTAGTAGTGACATATATCAGTAATAGTGACAGATAGCAGTGACAGATAGCAGTGACAGATAGCATTAGTAGTTACAGATAGCAGTAGTAGTTACAGATATCAGTAATAGTGACAGATAGCAGTAGTAGTGACAGATAGCAGTAGTAGTGACATATAACAGCAGTAGTGACAGATAGCAGTGGTAGTGACATATAGCAGCAGTAGTGACAGATAGCAGCAGTAGTGACAGACAGCAGCAGTAGTGACAGATAGCAGTAGTAGTGACAGATAGCAGTAGTAGTGACAGATAGCAGTAGTAGTGACAGATAGCAGCAGTAGTGACAGATAGCAGTAGTAGTGACAGATAGCAGTAGTAGTGACAGATAGCAGTAGTAGTGACAGATAGCAGTAGTAGTGACAGATAGCAGCAGTAGTAGTAAGAGATAGCCATAGTAGTAGTGAGAGACATCAAAACATTCTCACATAAATCAGTACGTTATTATAATAATAATAATAGCCCTTTCAATCATAACTGACTATGGTAATGTGCTCCTGAGGTGACAACTCTCAGCTGCTTTTTTTCCTGGTGTTCCTTTCAACGTTTTCACTTCTCATCTGCTTGCAGTAAGGGCTTCTTTTCGCCCAATCTGCATGCTTGGGTGAAGCGATTCATCAATCTGTGAAGCTCCTGTTTACTTTGAGTGACGATTGCAGCGTCATCAGTGAATAACAAGACAAATATACTGACCCATCTAATTTTTGTTTTTGCTTTCAGCCCTGCCAGGTTAAACAGTTGGCCATCTGACCTAGTGTGAAGGCATAATCCTTCAGTTGTATCTCTGAATGCATGTTTCAAGAGCAAGGCAAATAAGATTCCCAAAGAGGGGCAGAGCCAGGACGAAAGTCTGTTTAACACCACATCATATGTCAAAGGGCTGATATGTGCTTCCAGGAAATTTGACTGTTCCCTTCATTTCTTCATGGAATGACTTTATCATTTCCAGCAATTTAGTGGAGCAGCCTATTTTCAGAAGGATTTTGAAGAGTCCATCCCTGCTAACCAGGTCAAATGCCTTTGTGATGTCTATAAAGGTGATATATAAAGACCTTTTCTACTCTCTTGATTTTTCCTGAAGCTGGTGGAAAGAAAAGATCATGTCTGTTGTTGATCTACCAACTCAAAATCCACACTGCAACTCTGGATATATGCGCTCAGCTAACATGTGTTGTCACGTTAAGATGGCTCTGGCAAAAACTTTACCAACAATACTAAGAAGAGAGATGTCACATGAGTTGTTGCAATCACTTCTGTCTCCTTTATTGTGGTATAGTGTTACAATCTTGGCATCTCACATGTCTTGAGGGATAGTCACCTTTTCTCAGCACTGTTTTTTTTCTTCTTTTTTTAAATCAATGAAAATCAACCAAAATCCCGTTCAACCTCTGATGGGTTATATTTAGGATATATATTGTTTTCAATTCCAAATAATATGAACAACTGCCGACATGAGAAAGTGGCATCACATTTGTACATAGGGATAATCACAATTGTGCTTAGGCCTATATGTTAAAAAAAAAAAAATTCAAGAAGAAACTATGAACAAGAATAATATTAAAGTGGAGGGGTGTAAAGGCCTGTTGGTTCTATTTATATAATGGACTTTGCCAGATATTTAATTGACTTTCATCTGTTTAAAGGGGCAAAGTCTTTTACAGACAGGGGGTATGATGTGCTGGTGTTGTGGGTAGTGGGTTTCCCTCCTTGCTTCATCCTAGGCCTAGTGAATTCTTGTTCATGAAAGGAGCGACCATTGCGGTGTCAGTCTCTTGGCCTAGCAAAACCTCTCATACCCCAAGATTGTTGTGCATGGTGAAGAGCCACACCCTCCTCGAGGTAGTCCTGGTAAACTGAGGGTGCGAATCCTCAGGCTAAACACAGCGGATCTAGAGGAGCAAACCTCAATAATAAAACCGGTGCACTACACCATACACGCCCTCTGTGGGTGGGAAGGAGCCAGATGGATACTGAACAAGTCTTGGGAGTGGGAACGAGTGTGGGCTGCTCCCTGAAGATCGGAATCCATCGTACAGGCACAGAGACTCAGGACGTGACGATCCTATTGCCTTCAACTCTTGGTCACATGCCTAGAGCCTCGGAGAACTCGGTGTAACCAGCAGGCAATTTGGTGGCGGGGAAAGAGCACTGTGAGCCCTACCTTGGCTACGTATCACAAGGAGATGCAGAAACACCCCCTTTATCTCCCCCAGAGCTGGCACAGTACACTTCTGGCTTCTACCCGGGGCGGTAGGAAATCCACAGGCACCCCAGCATCACAATGCCATGAAGATGACAAAGTTGGAATTTACTAACTCAAACCTGGCAGAGCAAGTCCTCCATCAGATGCGGCCGATGCTGGGCCCACTGGCGCGTGGACACATCCCGATCCCCATCGAGACTTGCCCGGGGAGCCCACCCCGGCTCAAAAAAGCAGAGAAGGCCACTCTCCAAACCTCCGATGTCTTGCGGGCAGTGTTAGGATGTGCAAGAACATGGACAGGAAGACTCCACAACTTCCCCACTGAAGACACGCCCACGGCGACCGTTGCCTCAATTGGCTGTGTGTGGTGTACCCGGAAACAGGGCCTCCCAGTACTGAGGCACAGTTAAGTCCCCGATGTCAATACTGGAGCTCAGAACTCCCTAACTCAAAGTTGCAGGATGGCGGGAAAGACAGGGCTATTTTGAAGATAACGCAACCATATTTTTACCATACGAGCTCGGACGCCGCCTCGGTAAACAAGGTCCGCGCAGAGCAGTGACACCCCCAGGCTGCTTGCAAATAGTCTACTACTGGGAACTTAAACAGATTAGGGATGAGCCCACTCTCCCGTTGAACAGGTGCTAAAGTCGTAGATACTGGGCCAGAAGGCGCACCGGAAACCACAGTATCACGCAACTCGCTTTTTTTTCTATGGAGAGTACACCGTCAAATAAATCTCGTACTGGTGCTCGCCCTGTGGAGCTCCACCAGGCAGGTGCAGTGCCGGGCTCTGAGCCTCGACAGAGCCCACCCTCAGCTACTGGAGGACCTTCTAGACCGTCTTGTGGAGTCAGCAGACGGCGGAGGAGAACTACTGACCAAAACAAAACAGAAAAAGAGAAACCCAGAGTGCCACTTGTCATGATGCACTGGAATGCAGAGGGAGTGAACAGCAAGCAGGCTGGATACAGCAAAAAGACAGAGCTGGAAAACATCTTGTATGAGAAGCAAGTCAGTGTTTGCTGTATCCAAGAGACTCATTTGAAAGCAGATCAAACCTTTAAAATAAAGGGATATCAATGCTTCAGATCCGACAGAAAAGATAGACGAAAAGGAGGAGTACTTACTCTTGTAAGGAATAACATTCCTGCACACGAAAGGAAAACCTTCATGGATGGAGCAGAATATCAGCTGTTGCAGCTAAAGGTAGACAAGATGGAAATAGAACTCCTGAACTATTACTGTCCGAACAACAAACCCCTGAGTCTCAGCACTATACAGGTACCAGCCACCAACTTTATAGCAGTTGGAGACTTTAATAGCCACTCCCAGAGCTGGGGCTATAACCATCTGGATCACAGAGATGAAGAGGTTGAAACTTGGCAAGATGATCACTCCCTAATCCTAGTCAATAATGCCACAGATACTCCTACCTTCTACTCCAGAGGATGGCACACAACTTCAACTCCAGATCTTGCCTTCTCCACACCAGATATAGCTGGATCTATTAGTAGAGAAGTAGGAGACCAACTAGGGGGAAGCGACCATCGCCCAATCTTTCTTACTGTCCAGAGTGCAACTCTCAGTACAGGCCCAGCCATTACAAGATGGAACTACAAAAAAGCCAACTGGGGTTTATTCAGGCATCAGGTGAACACGCTGCTGTCTACCCTCAAGGTACAGAACAGAGACATTAATGAAGTGGTAAAAGACCAACAGATGCATACTACAAGCTGCAAAAGAAACCATTCCCAAAGGATGCCGGCGTAACTACATACCATACTGGTCCAGCACACTCCAAGAACGTCAGGAAGCTATGGACAGGGCTAGAAAGGACGCAGAGTCTCAGCCTTCACTTGAAACTCACAACAAATGGAAAAAGGCTGTAGCAGAGTTTCAGAGAACAAAGCTAGAAGAAAAACGGAAAAGCTGGAGACCTAAAACGGCATCGCTGAACCTTGAGAAAGACGGCAGGAAACTTTGGAGATTAGTCAAGTCTCTAAATGAAGAGCGTTCCTCACCAAGGCAGACTATCACATTGGATGAAGGTGGCAAACTTTTCAGAGGAAAACAAGCTGCAGACCTGTTTGCTAGAAGATACAGTTCAGAAAGCAACTTACCCATTAACATAGACCATCAGAGAGAGATAAGAAAAGAAATACTGGCAACCATGGGACAGACAGATACTCCTGCCCCAATGAGGCAACCCATCACACTAGGAGAACTACAGAAGGCTATTTCCAAGCTTAAGTTTCAAAAGTCACCCGGCCCAGACAAAATCAGCAACGAAATGCTAGTAAATCTGAGCTCAGCAGCAAAGACAAAACTGCTTGAGATATTCAACCACAGCTGGTTGAAAGGAACGGTACCCCAAGTATGGAGAGAAGCCATCACAATACCCATACTAAAGAAAGGGAAATGTAAGACCGAGGCTGCAAGTTACCGGCCAATCAGTCTCACAAGCTGTGTCGGGAAGACTATGGAGCGAATAGTCAACCACAGATTGAAATGGTATTTAGAGTCTGAGCAGATCCTGGTGCCGGAACAAGCTGGATTTAGAGAATGCTACAGTATAGAAGACCAAGTTACTTACTTGTCTCAAGCAATAGAAGATGCCTTCCAGGAGAAGAAAAAGGTCCTAACGATCTGGGTCGACTTCAAGCAGGCCTTTGACAAGGTGTGGAAAGATGGCCTCATTGCAAAACTTAGGAGAAGTGGAATCCAAGGCAACATGATGAAATGGATCCAGTCATACTTGCATAACAGGAGAACTAGAGTCACTCTTGACGGTCTGCAGAGCAGAAAAGTGTTGCTCCATCAGGGGGTACCTCAAGGAGGAGTAATTTCCCCAACACTCTTCCTTGTTTACATCAATGACCTGGTGAAAGATCTCCCTGCAGGAGTGAAAGCTGCCTTATATGCAGATGACCTAGTACTCTGGTGCGCTGATGAAAATGTCACCACCGCAAATTATAGAATGCAGCGGGCAGCAGACATGCTAGTGTCATGGGCAGAGAAATGGCTTATCACAATAAACACGGACAAAACCTCCACAACACTGTTCTCCCTCGCCCCCAAGGACAAATCAGCTAACATACACCTGGGGACAACCGTGATCAAGGAAGAAAGCTACCCCACCTATCTTGGGGTGACATTTGACCAAAGGCTTACATGGAATAAGCATATTGAAAATGCAGAAGGAAAGGCCCGAAGACGACTAGGCATACTCAGAAAATTAGCAGGTACCAATTGGGGAGCAAATGAACGAAATCTAAAGAAGATTTATAATGGAGTAATAAGACCACACTTAGAGTTTAGCTCAGCAGCATGGTCATCAGCTGCTAACTCACATCTGCAGTCTTTGGACAAGGTGCAAAATCAAACTCTCAGGCTCACTACAGGAGCCATGAAAACTACACCAATAACAGAGATGCAGAAGGTTGCTGGATTACAGACACTGTCCCATAAAAGAGACACAAAAACCATGATCCAGATGGAAAAGTACAACAGTATGCCAATGCACCCAATGAAGGCAAGACTAGATGATCTGGCATTGGGACGTCTAAAGCGTAGCAGCTTTGTGCATCGGGGAAAAAGACTTATAAGACAGCATCAAGAAGACCTATCCATGAAGACAACACACTGAAGCCCACCCTATACCCTGTAGCATGGGAGCAGGCCAGCAGTGCCCTCCAAATTAATACATCAGTCAGTGGTCTCACAAGTGGATGTGAGTATAATGATCTGCAAAAACGAACTGCTACATTGAGTATGATCCAAGAAAGCTATCCCGATCAATCATGGATACATGCCTATACAGATGGATCAGCAACTAATGCTGTTAGGAATGGAGGTGCCGGTATCTTTATCTCATATCCTGACAACCACTATGAGACTAGGCACATTCCCACTGGTAAATTCTGTTCCAACTATACAGCTGAGGTTCTAAGCTCTGGAGCAAGCTGCAAATATGATTTATAACACCAACTCTGACTGCCACCAGGTAGTCATCCTCACAGATGCACTGTCTGTCCTGCAAGCTCTCAAGGGTGGTAAACTCCCGCATCTGAGAAATGAACTAAACAAGGTAGCTGCCAAAAAGAGAACCATACTTCAGTGGGTACCATCTCATTGTGGTGTATCCGAAATGAAAAGGCAGATAAACTTGCAAAAAAGGGAGGAGAATGTGAACAAGAAGATAATGAAGTCACATACTTTGAGAAAAAGAGAGCTATCCAGACTATCAGAAGAGAACAGAACCAACCCAAAGACGACTATCACACTCTCGACCGGCAGGGACAGATAACTATTTTTCGACTCAGGACAGGGCATAACAAACTGAATAAACACATGCACAAGCTACGACTGTCTACTTCACCACTGTGCACATGTGGATTAAACGAACAAACTGCTGAGCATGTTCTACAGGACTGTCCTCTGTATGACCAGTTAAGAAAGATATACTGGCCCAATGACTCAACACTAAACTCAAAGCTAAATGGAGTTAAAGAGGAACTTCAAACAACAGTCGAATTCATCATGAGAACTCGTCTGACGGTGTAATCATCAAAGATGCGATCGCAAGAAGAAGAAGAAATCTGTTTAAAGTCACATGCATTGTAAGAACACCATCAGACCTTCACATTCCCAGCCACTATATATTAACATGTGTTCGTGTTAAATATTGTTTGACTATATTATGCAGTTCCCTAGGTCTGTCTAGTCTCAACACCTCTATATTTATAGGTAAGTTGGATGCCTGCAAATAATCCAATATTGGTATTCTCATTTGGTCATACCGCTTACATTTTAACAAGAAATGTTCTATATTATTGTCCTGCACAGTAAGGTTCTTCTATTCTGAAATAGCCTTTTCCCAGCTGTAGTCTGAGAAGTTTCTTATTACTGGGAATTTTCAGTTCCCTAGATATCTGACATTTTCTTGTTGGAGCCCTGAACATCTTATATGCATGTCTTCCTTTCAGATTTTTATCCCACTCTGCTTTCCATTCATCTGTTATTAAATCTTTAATTAAGCTCTTAATTTCTGATTTACTCATCCCTACATTTATTAGATTTTTATCAGATCTACCTTTCTTGGCTTCTTTATCTGCCTTTTCATTTCCTTCTATGCCAACATGTGAAGGTATCCAAGCAATTAATACTGAACATCCTCTGGAATATAAGTATGCAGTAGCCAGAAAAATCTCCTCTGCTATATCAGGTCTACTACATTCTCGTAAGTTTCTAAGTGCTTTAATTGTTGAAAGAGAGTCAGTTAAAACTGTTAATTTTTAACTCAGCACTGGCACAGCACCATATGCAAGGTATGTAATAGTGTGCTCTTACAGCATTTGATTAAATCGAGAGGGATCCCATCGCTGCCTGTTGCTTTGCCAGAGACCATACTATCAATGGCCATGCTGAGTTCTTCCAATGTTTGTTCAGCATCCATCTCCTCCATCATGCCTATACCAAACCTGTCCAGACATGAAGGCCATGAAACATTATCTACACCCACTCTAGCAATGAAGTCACCAAGGAGAACAAGTTTTTCTTGCCTAGGTATGCTTTTGATGACTGATGCTAGATTCTCATAGAACTTGTCTTTAGCTTCTGAGGCATACAGAGTAGGAGCATACAGACTGATAAGGATGATGGGACCTGCGCTAGTTTGCAGGCAGAGCGTTAACAGGCACTCTGATCCATTCTCACCTGGTTCAGTCATTTTAGTTAGCTATTTTTTTTTACTGCAAAACCTACTTCGTGTTCTCTAGTTTTATTAAGGTCTTTCTCTTGCCATTAAAATGTGTAGTCCTTCTTGCTGACAATTCCAGAGCCTGCCATTTGCATTTCCTGAAGTACAGCTATATCCAGCTGAAGTCGTTTAAGTTCGTCATTGATTATGGCTGTCTTCCTTACATCATTTAAGTCCAGCAGGTTTTCAGATAGTCTAGTGAACATAGTCCTGACGTTCCAACATCCCAATCTGATGGTTGGTTTCTTTCTATTATTTCTTGTTTTGTGGTTATTGCTTGGTGCAACATTTTATGTCCACATTTTTGGGTTTGACTTTAATCCCCATGCACCCAGTGGGGAAAGCAAACAGTGGCGGGACAACACCTAATTGGCTGGCAGTTGCCCAACTTGAAGCTGGTGATAGCTGTCCAGTGGGATCCTAGATCCTCTCCCACTGTCGGAAGTAGCCCCTGGTGCCATGCCCTTTGCCAGTTGAGCAAGAAGCTTATAACCGGTAACTGCTACTTCCAGTGTTGTGCTGACACCATAGGGTGAAGCTGGAGTGATCTCTCCAGGGCACGAGCTTGGACACAGTTATATGAAGATCAAGCTGTTGCCCGTGTAGTATGTTTCCCCTCTCCACGCAGCCAGTGGGTCCAAAGAACAGCTGTAGTCAATACAGTTTGGTACCAGCCACGTCCCAGGAGTTGCCAGAATAATGTTGAATCCACTGCCTTAGGGACTCTGACTCCGGATTTACCCTCAGGGTTCACTCCTGAAGCCTTTCTCGTAAATGGATATTCTGGCATGGCAGTGGTTGTTTGAATTCAGAGTAATACACTATTACCCACTATAATATATGTGGAAATGAGAAGGCAGATAAACTTGTCAAAGAAGGAGGAAAGAAAATCCAAACAGAAGACATGGCTACATATGAAGAGATAACAGCAATAATCAGAAATCACTTTAGAGAAAAAATATCATAAGGAACACCCAGACTCCAATACTGCAGAACCATGCTATACATTACCAAGAAGAGACCAAGTAATAATTTTAAGTAAGAACTGGTCATTGCAGACTCAAATACCATCTGTACAACAAATAGAAAATTGGTCAGACAGATATGTGCCCACGGGGGAGGACAAAACAACAGTGGAGCACGTACTCCTAAACTTTCAGCTCCACAAGAGGAAACCGGGTGGCAGCATTACCTTCTCATACCCAGTTGAGGAAGAAACTGTAGGTGACGAGAGAAATCTGAGACCAGACTGCCAACATTATAAGAGAGATAGATGTGGTTATTTGAGAGTGAACTATGAAGTAGTGTGTACATTATGACAACATTATTTGTTGACACTACTTCTGTAGCAGACAATTGCAGCATATTAAAACAACAACATTAAATTCATCATCATTATTATCATTATATTTCAGCTCCCAAGGGAGTATAGGCCATCAACAAATGTATGCCAAGTCTCCCTGTCCTGAGCAATTTGCTTGTTACAAGTCTTCCCCATTTATTTCTATCTGTTATGCTGTATTATCATCTGCTTTGCTAAATATCATTGTTTTCTATATGTTAATGTCCAATCCATATTGTGCTGTTCACTTGCTTCACTAGCTCTTGCAACTCCTGTTTGTCAGCTAACAAAACTGTATCATTTGCATATCTCAGGTTGTTTATTTTTTAAAATATTTATATTTTTTTTAACGTACGCCCGCTTTTACTCGAGGCAAAATCTGTTGTTTATTCTTTTAAATATTTATATATTTTTTTTTAACGTACGCCCGCTATTACTCGAGGCAAAATCTCAGGTTAGTATGTCCAACCTGAGACTGATTTTACATGAGTATCCTATTTTCCCTGTATGCTGACAGGTGTCCTCTCGCCATTCAGGCAGATACTCGCCGTCTTCGGAGAGAGGTTGTTTATAATATTGATCTTCGACTGATGTTCAGTCCTAGCAGTTCCTCTGAAAATGTTCTCTGTATAGATATTAAATAGGCAGGGAGACAATACGCAACCTTGAACACACCTCTTGTTATGTTTATATATAGTGAGTAATTCTTGCCAGATCTTACTGTCGCAGTTTGTTCCTAATAATGGTTACTGAGTATTCTTGTGTCTTTTCCATCAATACTTATGTCTTTGATGCGTTCAATTATTTTCTCGTGGTGAACTCTGTCAAAAGCCTTCTTATAGTCAGTAAATCGCATGTAAATACTTTATATATTTTTTTGCTAATATTCTTATTAGCTGTTCATAGTTCATACTGCTTCTCTTGTACCACTGTTCCTACTAAAAATTAACTGTTCTTCATGAACTTTATAGTCTACTTTATTTTGTATTCTTTCCTGTATGATCTAGAGCAGGTGTGTAGAATTATTTTACTTATGCAGTCTTGGCACAAATCAGGAATTTTCTGAAAATACAAACAGTATTTTGTGTATGAACTTTTTTCTTTCTTATTTTTACATTTTGTAAAATTTTGTTATTGCAGGGAAGTGTTCAAGGCTAGAGACAAGAAAACAAAGATGGTTGTTGCTATGAAAAAAGTTTTAATGGAGAATGAGAAAGAAGGGGTGAGTACACTTTTTTTTTTTCAAGTCAGTTAAATTGAAAGATTAATGAGGTCTTCACTTCTCTGAATTGTTATTTTCAGTCTAGTAAGCATTAAATTATTATAATCTAAAAAAATAATTAATTTGCAAATTGTATTTAGACACATGGAAATGTTCTAGCCACAGTTCACAGTAACAGCCCTTTGTGATTATGTTTCATTCAGTTTCTAATAACAACTCTTTGTAATTATGTTTTATCCACAGTTCCCAAAAACAGCTCTTTCTAATTATGCTTTATCTACAGTTCCCAATAACATTTTTTGTGTTCATGTTTTACCCACAATTCCCAATAACAGCGTTATTATGATTGTATTTTATCCTCAGTTCCTAATAACAGCTTATTGTGATTAAGTTTCATCCAGTTTCTACGTAATAGCAGCTTTTCGTGATTATGTTTTATCCACAGTTCCCAGGAACAGCTCTTTGTGATTATGTTTCATCCACAGTTCCCAGTAACAGCTCTTTATGATTGCATTTTATCCTCAGTTCCTAATAGCAGCTCTTTGTGAATGTTGAATTCAGTAATAGCTCTTTGTGAATGTTGAACCCAGTAACAGCTCTTTGTGAATGTTGAATTCAGTAATAGCTCTTTGTGAATGTTGAATCCAATAACAACTCATTGTCATTATGTTGTATCATCAGTTCCCAATAACGGCTCTGAGGGAGATCAAGATTCTACAGGTTCTCAAGAATGATAACATCGTGAACTTGCTGGAAATTTGTCGGGCAAAAGGTAACTGGATAAGGCACTATTTATTGCAGTATGCAAGCTTGGATTATTTTTTGTTTCTCATTTCTGCTGTAAATATTACAAGATCTTTGCTATAAACACTGTTTTTGCTGTATGAATCTTAAACGATCTTTGATATGCAAGCAGTCGTTGCTCTCTGAATCTTTCAGGAACTTTACTATGAGCACAGTCTTTGTTGCATGAACCTTACAGAATCTTTGCTGTTACCATGGTCTTTATCCTCTGAATCTTAAAGAACCATTGCTATAAACACAATTTGTATCTTATGAATCCTGATGGATCAGTGTTATGAATACAATTGTTATCTTATGAATTTTAAAGGATCTTTGTTATGAACACAATCTTTGTTCTGCGAACCTTAGTAGATGCTTTTTTATTAGAATAGTCTTTATCCTAGGAATCTCAAAATTGGAGTATTTATCAGGACTTACAATATAGCCCAGGAAATCTCTAACATTTTAAATAAGGAAACTGGGACTGAGGAAACTGAAGGACCACTCATGAAGTCAGAGAGACTTATTAAATTAATGACACCCCAGATGTGTGTAAGAGGCTGATTGAAGTCTCTTTTATTCTTCTGAGCAAATTGGCGTAAGTTGCGATTTATGTTTCATATTTTATTACTAACATGTGAACTAACATATATATATGTATATATTACCATGTGAATTTTAATATGTGAAACTCGCTTGTGGATGTCAAAGTCATTTGAGGCGGGCAACCTCAGCATATAGAATGATGATTCATGAACCACCACTGCACGGGCTGGTGATTGCTTTATTGATAGTTTCGTACAGAGAACTGAAAGCATAAAGTAGTTCCAGGTTCCCTATGGAGCAGGGAGGGAAAGATGAAAGAAATGATGTACATTCTAAGTATAATACTTACCTTTTCAAAGCAGTGTGGAGCCGCACTGGGGTAGTGGTTACCAAAAAGCACTGGCGACCAGGTGACCCAGGATCAAACTTGGGCGTGGACATTTGAAGATTTTTCGTTGACCGGGATTTGAACTGGATTAACTTGAGCCCTGGTGAGTACATTCGAAGGAGTGTCGTCGACCTGGGACTGGCGGCTCCTGAGCCGACCCAGCTGTAATGGGTACCTCTGAAATCGACGAGTATCTGCCTGAATGGCGAGGGACACCTGTCTCTGTACAAGAAAAAAGGGATACTCACGTAAAAATCAGTCTCAGGTTAGACATACTAACCTGTGATTTCGCCTCGAGTAATAGCGGGCGAACTCAAAAAAAAAAAAAAAAAAAAAAAAAAAAAGCAGTGTAAATGTCCCGATTGGGGTAACGACTTCACTGTTCGAATAAGGTATCCACAAAGGGTACAGAGTCTGAACACGATTTTTATAAACATAGTCACTTTAAAATTTATGTAAGTTTTCAAGCTTTAAACCAGTGTAAATGTCTATGTGAAAATACTCATTTTAAAGTTAATGGAAGTGTCAAACTTTTCAATCAGTGTAAATATAAATTTGGCCGAATGCCATCGCCGACCGGGATCTGCTTACTCGTGGCAAGCAAGAGGACATGCACACCATCATAGCTGGCAGACGCTGGAGCTGGGTTGGTCATGTCCTCAGAAGAGACCCCGATGCCATCACAAGAACAGCTATGCTTTGGACCCCTGAAGGAAAGCGAAAGAGAGGCCGACCAAAAACAACTTGGCGGAGGACTGTGGAGGCTGAGATGCAAAGAATGAACCAGAGTTGGGGCACTGTACGAAGGATGGCCACCGACCGTGCAAAGTGGAATCAATTTGTTGTTGCCCTACAAGACGCCACTAGGCGTGATGGCTGTCGCATGAAAATATAATTAATAGTAGGTAAAGCTTGACAGCTGTATAGGCGTGATGGACAATAGTGCACACGGACGTGTGATAGTGATGCGCAAGAGAGATAGACAGAAGGCACAGGCTGAGTCAGTGAGTTCTTCACTAAGAAAACCATACACACAGCTCTTCTTATTTTCTCTGGCGACAATATTACTCTTTTGCACACACTGTGTCACTCACAAATAGTAGGGTAAAGAAATAAAGTTAGATTGAGGATTTGGTAGTCTGAACTGAACGAAAAATCCTATCGAGGTTAACTCAATTTATTCAATTTAGAAAGGTAAATAAATCAATAAGGATTTTTACAGCAAATAATAATAAAGATTATCACGAGAAAACAAACTCACAACAATTTTGATGATTTTAAAGAAGAAAAAAATTATTACACCAATAGTGAAAACAAGGATTATGAATGAATGGTGTTAGTAAAGTTCCCGGCAGGCCTGATAGGCTTTTGCTGGAAAATATGTGAAATACTGTTTGTGTGTAAATGAATGTTTGTTCCTTTGTTCCTTTGGTGTGAATGTTGGAAACAACTTATATCCTAGGTTCTCTTGGAAAAATATATCGTAATCCAATGCTTGAAATTAACTTCACTGTTCGAATAAGGTATCCACAATGGGCACAGAATCTGAACACGATTTTTTAAATCCAAGATTGGGGTAACGACTTCACTGTTCGAATAAGGTATCCACAAAGGGCACAGAGTCTGAACACGATTTTTATAAATCCAAGAAAGGTGTAACGTATCCACAGTTGATGCGATATCCACAGATAACGAATTTGCTTCCAAAGGTGGGATGGAGGGTTAAAAATGGGTGGAGTATGGTACGGGTGATGGTTGTTAAGGGTAATATCTGGTGTTGAGAATCGTTGCAATAATTGCAGTAATTGAAATGATTGAAATAATTGAAGGGAATTATTGTGACTGGTGGACGAGGACTATATGGCCACTGGCCAAAGGTAACCTCTTTTCAGCAATACGAGACAAGACTTTGCACTGCATAAATCTGTTAGACAAAACAAAAATACATGTGTAACTCTACTCTTCTGCTGCAACATGCAGATTACAACAGAAACAATTTAAGCAGTGTCCAGCGTCGGCATGTTGATATCCATGCATGCGTCTCGTTCCTAAAATAGGTCAGTCCATTCTTAAACATTCCTGTCTGCTGTGAATGAATTAGCGGGATAACAAGACTTGCTTCCTCCCCTGTCAGACAAAGTTACATGAGGGTCCGCTAGAGAATCCTCCTGTGCTTTTTCCACCGTTCATTCCTTCCAGCATAATAATATGCTCATACATTAATGTTACAAACATTGAAAAGTAAAATGATCATTGAAATTATGAATGATACAAACATTGTAACATAACATCGCTTTAAAATACAAGCAGTGAAAATAAATGAATTTTCGTAAGCATTTATGATACCTACATGATAAAGGAAACCCATTTATATAATACACTTAGACTTTCACCATGATAGTAATATATTTTCATTAGACTTATATATTTGAGCTAATTTCCTATATACTGGAAAAGCGAATACATACCCGCTCCGGAATGTTATTCTGTTAAGGTAGACTAGAGTGCACTTTGTGTGTTGAACGCAAGTCTCCCTATGCACAATTTTACTTTACAAGACTAAGAAATGCGTCTTACTCTTCCCGTATGCTTAACACCAAGTGAAGTCTAAAAACTAGTTTCTTAAAGACAGAATTAATTTCGATTTACCCGCTACATTTTTTAAAGTTCCCACGATAGCAAAAGTCTCGCCGCAAATTAGTTTGCATATTGAGTGTCACTTGTACGTGCGGTGGTTCCGATCTCAGAAGTATTAACAAAGAGGAAGAAGACAGGCCATAAATTTCTAGACAGCCGAGTCTGGAAATTCCTAATGAACGTGAACGGGTTGACCGAAGCTTCACCTGGGTTAAGGTGGGGAAAAGGCAAGTGCGTGAGAAACATTTTTTCGGAAACTTAGGATAGACAGAAAATAAAGCAATATACAGGATGGACAGAAAATTTCAAATAGGCAAATTATCTTCACTCTGCGACAGATACCTCGAACTTAAGTTAGTTGCCCAACTAAATCAGAGAGAGATGATAATTTGGCTAGTGTGTATCATTCTCGGTGTCGTCCATTAATTCCTTCTCTGTTCCTTCTTCCGAGGTTCCCTCAGATTGTTTCTTATCTGCTGGCATTAGAAGATTATTTTCTCCACCACTAGCGAGTTCCTCTACTGAATGTCTGCTTAAAAAATCTGCTCCTACATTTTCAGGACCGGGGATGTACTCGACCCTGAAGGAATAGACACTTAGCAAAATAGCCCATCGCATTACTTTTGCATTTTGGTTTTTGCAAGCTGCTAGAAATGTGAGGGGTGCGTGATCCGTTTGCACGACAAATGAGACTCCATAAAGAAATTCGTGGTGCCTTTTTACTCCCGCCACTAGAGCCAAGCATTCTTTTTCAATGGTTGAATAGTTGCGTTCTGCAGCGTTCAATTTTCGGCTAGCATAGGCCATGGGAAAAAGCATTTCCGGGTAGTTTTCATCAGCTTGAAGCAACGTTGATCCTATTCCAAGATTACTAGCATCTACTCTTAGCACAAAGGTCTTGGTGAGGTCAGGGTGGCGTAATATGGGCTTCGTCATCAGCTTTTCTTTGAGTGTGGTGTAGGCGCTCTCACATTGAGCCGTCCATGTTACCTTTTCAGGTTGACCTTTCTTTGTGAGGTCAGTCAATGGTGCAGTCAAACTATTAAAGTTCTCAATGAACCGTTGATAATAACCACAGAGTGACAAAAACGACCTAGTGTCCTTTTTCGTTATGGGTCGCTTTGCATTTCGGATTTTGTCAACGTTTTTCTCTACTGGCCACAAGCAACCATGAGTGATCGTATGTCCTAAAAATTCAAGTTCTCTGAATCCAATCAGACACTTGCTTGGGCGTGCTGTTAAACCAGTTTCCTTGAGCCGCCTGAGGAGCAGGGCTAACGCTTCTTTATGTTCTTCAGATGTAGCCGTTGCGATGAGAATATCATCCATAAAATTATGAATGGTATTGCTTTGTAAAGGGTGTAATAGTTTTCTCATCATCTGGGTAAAGGCTCCAGGTGCGTTATGTAATCCAAAAGGCATTACATTGAACGTGTAATGTCCGTCACTGGTACTAAAGGCGAGCAATGGTCTAATCTCTTCCTTTACCGGAATTTGATAATAGCCTTTACTAAGGTCTATTTTAGAGAAAATGGTTGCTCTGCTCAGCTTTGTAAAGAGTTCATTAGGGCTCGGTAATGGTTCTGGTTGGAACTCTGTTACAGTGTTGAGTAACCTATAATCGATGCATAACCGAGTTTCCCCGTTGGGTTTCTGTAGAAGCACTACACTTGAACTGTAAGGGGATGTCGATTCAGAGATTATGTTATCTTGCAGTAGCTTGTCAATCTCTTCTCGTAAAGCGTTGGCTTTAGCGTATGGGACTGGGTAAATCTTAGTCCTGACAGGCTTAGGATCTAATACTTTTATATCAAACTCCAAGAGGTTGGTTAGTCCCGGTTTATCGGTGAGCACTTCTGAATATTCGGCTAACAGTTGTTTGACATCATGCTGTTGCAATTCAGTTAATGTTTCACAGAGCTTCACATCCGTGTGTGATTCTTCCTGTTTTAGCGGGTATTCAGCATATTCGTGGGGGTCATTATCCGCTTCCATTGCAACCGCTAAGGTCAGGAGATGTGCTTGAGGAGCAGCGAGGCGTTCCATGTACTTTTTAAGTAAGTTAACATGATAAATCTTTTCCTTCCCTCGTATGGAGATTTTGTAGTTTGTTCGAGAGATTTTCTCGAGTACTTCAAATGGTCCCTGCCATCCTATCTGAAGTTTGTTATTCCCTGTTGGGAGTAACAGCAGTACTTTCTCTCCAGGTTGTAGTACTCTTTCCTTCGCAGTCTTATTGTACCGTTTTGCATGCTTGGCACGAGCTTGTCGGAGGTTAGTGTTGGCTAATTCCCAACCTATCTTTAACCTTTCCTTCAGTTCTTGCACATATTTTGATGCAGATACAATAGATTCGTCTGCTTTCTGGTCGGTTAAAGACCTAAGCAATGCTTCCAGGGGTCCCTTTATTGGCCGTCCAAATAATAATGTTGCAGGAGGTAGACCAGTGGAGGCATGCGGCACTTCCCTATAGGCAAATAAGGCAGCCGGCAAGAATAAGTCCCAGTTTTCGGGTCTTTCTTTGGCTAATTTTCGCAGCATGGTGATGAGGGTCCCGTTATATCTCTCTACCTGTCCGTTTGCTTGTGGATTATAGGGTGAGGTGTGGATATGCTGAGTACGGAAGATCTTAAAGACTTCTTCCATCAGATGTCCTCTAAACTGCGATCCATTATCAGTGAGTATTTGCTGTGGAAATCCGAGCCTTGTGAAAATACTCACGAGCGCTTCTGCGACATGCACAGAATCAGAAGAAGGGAGCGCCACTGCTTCTGACCACATAGTACAGGTGTCGACTAGAGTCAAAATACAGCAATTTCTCCTCTTTGTTCTTAAGAGTGGGCCTACTATATCTACAGCTACTCTTTCGAATGGCGTACAGACAATAGGCATTTCCCCCAATGGAGCAGGGGGTGTCCAGTGTCTTGGTGCCACCCTTTGGCACTGTGCACAGGATTTCACAAATCGGATGATGTCCACGTTCATCCCAGGCCAGTAATAGTGCGCTGCTATTCTTTGCATGGTAGCATTTTGTCCCATGTGGCCGCTAAAAGGAAGAGCGTGTCCCATCTCTAAAATTTGTGACCTGTAAGTAGTTGGAACAACCAACTGGCTATGTTCTTGTCCAGTGTTGCCCGACCTACGGTATAGTTATCCCGATTTTGAATAAAAGTTTCCCTTTTTCAGCGGGTTACTGGCAAGTGGCAGTTTCTTAAAACATGGTCCCAGTGTTGGATCCTTGTGTTGAGCATCCTTCAATTCCCGTGGTAGCAGGTTTGTCACTGGTCCTGGTTCCTGTTCTGTCCTTGCCTGACCTCTTGTAGTTACTGCTGCAGCTATCAGAGGTTTTCTTGGTTCCCCCAAGAACACATAGCGACATCCAAGAATTACGTCATAGATTGGATTCTCCATAATGGCAGCTCGAATCCATCCTTTAACAAATTTTGAATCAATATAAACGTTTGCTATTTTCAATGTCATAGGAGTGTCTCCTTTCAAGGCTCCACACAGATCTACTGTCTCCGAGGTTATCTGCTCAGGTGTGACCAAATGTGAAGCGATTATACAGTCAAACTGTAATCCTGTGTCATAAAGACAGCGCACAAATTTCCCGTTTGCGATAATCTGATCCGTTACAGAATTCCGTTCTGGTTTACCACATTTTGTTCTGTCTTGACGCTGTTCTGGTGCGTCTCCTTGTAAACACGCCGCCAAGTGCGGGCTGGGCCGATTTCTACATTCTTTTGTATTGTGCGAGGTCTGCTTACAATGATGACAATATTTCCTCTCCCTCCTCATGAAGTAAGGGGGGTTTTCCTGTGCATTTTTCGTGTTTGAGTTAGTTGACCGGTCTCTGCGTGTATCCTGCGTTGGAGCGTTTACCTGTGATCGCTGATTTTGGGTGGGCTGGGTGATTGGTTTAGGTTGAAGTTCAGCAGGTTTCCGTTTGAAGGTTTGAGTCTCTGCTATAGCATTTTGAAACCTTTCTGCTAACGCAAGGATTGGTTCAAGTCGGTCTGCCCCGTGCTCTACTAGGAACTTTCTCATCTCTGGTGACATTGTTTCCTTGATTTGCTCTACCAGGAAGAGTTCATGTAATCCTTCGTAAGTCTTAGGAAATTTTCCCAAATCGCGCCACTTTTCAAGATATGATTCAATCCTAGCAGCAAATTGGCCAAATGTTTCTCCTCCTTCTTTGTGAGATCGGCGAAAACGCTTTCGGTAATTGTCGGCTGTAAGCTGAAAACGCCGTAACAGTGCTTGCTTGAGAGCGTCATAATCGTTCTGTTCTGCCGGGGTTAATTTTGTAAAAACTTCGTAAGCCGTTCCTCTTAATCCTTGAGAAAGTTTAAGATTCCACATGCTTTTGGGCAGGCCATACGATGAAGCAGTTCGCTCATATCTATCTAAGAACAGATCTATTTGTTCATTTCGCTCGCAAAATTTTTCCATTGGGAAAGTCATTGCAGGTGAGTTGAGTGCTAGACCAGCAGAGGCGTTGTCAGGTGATGAAGCGTTAGTGGGAGAAGCAGGACAATTTTGAACCTCTAGTTCTTTGAGCCGGAACTCATGAGCCCGTATCCTTTCGTTTTCTTCTCTTTGTTTTTCTATTTCGGCCTCTATGAATGCATTACCTTCTTCTTCACTCATTCCAACCTCTTTAGTGTATTTTAAAAGACCCATCCTTAGTTTTAGTAAGTCAGTCATTTTCTATATTTCTGTGCAGGTTGTTACACTCTCTCAGTATGTTACACTAGTTTCTGGGTATTACTAATATTTCTATGAAGTATTGTATTACAACAAACCAATACAACTAACTGATAATCAATTTACTAAGCCCCAGGGAGTACTATTAATTCTATGAAGTAATGTAACTCATTAATGGAAGTTTAGTATAATTGGATTTTTGACAATTCCTTATTTCTGCTGAATTAAGGTCTCATCACTTGAGTAATACTCAAGTATAAACAATTCCCTTCAATATCTCACACGAATACACACTCTACTGCCTGTTAAATGTACCACTTAATTACCTTAGTTAACTATTTAACGTAATTATATAACCCTGAATTAAATTAGTGACAGCAACGTTCTGTTACTTTAAAATTATAATTGTTCTGTTCAGATACTACCAGAAGTGTCATTGTCTAGGGCGTTATAAAATTATAGTCCACAGTATAGACTAATAGTTCAAGATTCCTTACAGTTTCTGCAGAACAATTTAAAGACAAGATTCCCTATAGTCACTGTGAAATAAGAATCCAGAAATTCAAATCCAAGGACGAGATTCCCAATAATTGTCGCATGAAAATATAATTAATAGTAGGTAAAGCTTGACAGCTGTATAGGCGTGATGGACAATAGTGCACACGGACGTGTGATAGTGATGCGCAAGAGAGATAGGCAGAAGGCACAGGCTGAGTCAGTGAGTTCTTCACTAAGAAAACCATACACACAGCTCTTCTTGTTTTCTCTGGCGACAATATTACTCTTTTGCACACACTGTGTCACTCACTAATAGTAGGGTAAAGAAATAAAGTTAGATTGAGGATTTGGTAGTCTGAACTGAACGAAAAATCCTATCGAGGTTAACTCAATTTATTCAATTTAGAAAGGTAAATAAATCAATAAGGATTTTTACAGCAAATAATAATAAAGATTATCACGAGAAAACAAACTCACAACAATTTTGATGATTTTAAAGAAGAAAAAAATTATTACACCAATAGTGAAAACAAGGATTATGAATGAATGGTGTTAGTAAAGTTCCCGGCAGGCCTGATAGGCTTTTGCTGGAAAATATGTGAAATACTGTTTGTGTGTAAATGAATGTTTGTTCCTTTGTTCCTTTGGTGTGAATGTTGGAAACAACTTATATCTTGGGGTTCTCTTGGAAAAATATATCGTAATCCAATGCTTGAAATTAACTTCACTGTTCGAATAAGGTATCCACAATGGGCACAGAATCTGAACACGATTTTTTAAATCCAAGATTGGGGTAACGACTTCACTGTTCGAATAAGGTATTCACAAAGGGCACAGAGTCTGAACACGATTTTTATAAATCCAAGAAAGGTGTAACGTATCCACAGTTGATGCGATATCCACAGATAACGAATTTGCTTCCAAAGGTGGGATGGAGGGTTAAAAATGGGTGGAGTATGGTACGGGTGATGGTTGTTAAGGGTAATATCTGGTGTTGAGAATCGTTGCAATAATTGCAGTAATTGAAGTAATTGAAATGATTGAAATAATTGAAGGGAATTATTGTGACTGGTGGACGAGGACTATATGGCCACTGGCCAAAGGTAACCTCTTTTCAGCAATACGAGACAAGACTTTGCACTGCATAAATCTGTTAGACAAAACAAAAATACATGTGTAACTACTCTTCTGCTGCAACATGCAGATTACAACAGAAACAATTTAAGCAGTGTCCAGCGTCGGCATGTTGATATCCATGCATGCGTCTCGTTCCTAAAATAGGTCAGTCCATTCTTAAACATTCCTGTCTGCTGTGAATGAATTAGCGGGATAACAAGACTTGCTTCCTCCCCTGTCAGACAAAGTTACATGAGGGTCCGCTAGAGAATCCTCCTGTGCTTTTTCCACCGTTCATTCCTTCCAGCATAATAATATGCTCATACATTAATGTTACAAACATTGAAAAGTAAAATGATCATTGAAATTATGAATGATACAAACATTGTAACATAACATCGCTTTAAAATACAAGCAGTGAAAATAAATGAATTTTCGTAAGCATTTATGATACCTACATGATAAAGGAAACCCATTTATATAATACACTTAGACTTTCACCATGATAGTAATATATTTCATTAGACTTATATATTTGAGCTAATTTCCTATATACTGGAAAAGCGAATACATACCCGCTCCGGAATTTTAGTCTGTTAAGTTAAACTAGAGGGCACTTTGTGTGTTTAACTCAAGTCTCCCTATGCACAATTTTACTTTACAAGACTAAGAAATGCGTCTTACTCTTCCCGTATGCTTAACACCAAGTGAAGTCTAAAAACTAGTTTCTTAAAGACAGAATTAATTTCGATTTACCCGCTACATTTTTTAAAGTTCCCACGATAGCAAAAGTCTCGCCGCAAATTAGTTTGCATATTGAGTGTCACTTGTACGTGCGGTGGTTCCGATCTCAGAAGTATTAACAAAGAGGAAGAAGACAGGCCATAAATTTCTAGACAGCCGAGTCTGGAAATTCCTAACGAACGTGAACGGGTTGACCGAAGCTTCACCTGGGTTAAGGTGGGGAAAAGGCAAGTGCGTGAGAAACATTTTTTCGGAAACTTAGGATAGACAGAAAATAAAGCAATATACAGGATGGACAGAAAATTTCAAATAGGCAAATTATCTTCACTCTGCGACAATGGCCACTGACTGCTTTGACGGTCGGTGGTTAAGGATCGAAGAAGAAGAAGAAGTAAATATAAATTAAAACATATTCAGTTAATATTGTGAACACTTTTCAATCAATGGAGATGTATATGTAAACAGACTCTATCTGTATTATTAACCTTTTCATTTAAATATAAAGTAACTATGAAAGCAATTCTATTTAAATATAAAGAAAGTTTTATCTCGAGTGATTAAATTTAATTCTCATCAAGGGTAAATTCTGAGTTTATTGGGATGGGAAGATAGGAACCCATAACTATGGGGTGGAAAATGCAATGCTCATAAGAGCATTTCATTCTATTCTTTTACCATAGTTATTGGTGGTACCAGCAGAAAGTACTATCTCTGGAACAAGAAGGGAAACCATGGCCTAAGCTTTAAGAAGAACCCATGTATGGTAGACTCTTCTTGACATTTCTGGGAAATGAGCTACCCCCGACAACCTTGCTCAGAGACGAGCATGAGCAAAGTGAAAAGAACCAACTCATAAGAAGGAGCAGAACCATCATTGGCAGCTAAGTTCAAATCTATGCTGCCACTTGAACTTCTTGTAACATCTTACATTCTATAAAGACTGTGATGATAACTTTTCTTGATCCATAACTATTCAATATATATATATATATATATATAGACTGGATTTGATAAACTGCGCGGAGGAAACCACCTGTTGGTTCAACGGGCATGACGGCGATTACCAGCAACGCGCTGTGGAGCGTAGAGAGCCCGGAGAGGCACGTAGAAAGCCCTGGTCATCCACTGCACCTGACTTCATCTCCAGTCATCTTGACTTGTCTTGCCACTGGATTCAGATGACCCAGGTGAGAGAGTGAGGTCGATGAATTGCACAACTCTTCCTCACTTTAATCCAAATCACTGTGCAAGTCACTCTTTCATTCAGGCCCGCATCGGGCTCATCAGTCACCTTCGTCCCATAGACTAACCTAACATATTCCTAATAATTGGATAAAAAGAGTGGTCTTCATCACCCGTGATGGACGAACAACAACCACAGTAAACCCCATTCTATTATTTCAATTTATATTTTACCTTAGCAACCCCATACAACCGTTTCAAGTCAACCGTCTACCTGGTGTTTGAATTCTGTGAGCACGACCTTGCTGGATTGCGCAGCAACCCTCAAGTCAAGTTCAGTCTTGCTGAAATCAAGAAAGTCATGCAGCAGCTGTTAAATGGCCTCTACTACATTCACAGGTTGGTTTTAAAATAATTTGTATAGCATTCACATGTAGACAAAGCAGGATTTGTACAATATTGACATGTAGACAAAACAAACGTGATCTGTTCATTTACATGTAGACCAAATGTGATCTTTACAACATTCAGACACAGATAAAACATGATCAGTACAACATGCACATGTAGACACAATAGGATTTGTACAATGTTCACAGTTAGATGACATGATCTGTCCATTTACATGTAAGCAACATGTGATCTGTACAACATTAACATGTATACAAAATGTGATATGGAAAACATTCTTTTCTTTCTTCTTTGATCCTTAGCCACCAATTGTCAAAGCAGTCAGTGGCCATCACGTCTGGTGGCATCTGTGTAGGGCAGGAAAAGCTTCCACTTTGCTTGTTTGGTGGCCATTCTTCATACAGCGCCCCAGCTCTGGTTCATTCTTTGCGTCTCTACTCCCACAGTTCCCTACCACATTGTTTTTGATTGGCCTCTCTTTTGTTTTCCTTCAGGGGTCCATAGCATAGCTGTTCTTGTGATTATCTTTTTATATATTATTATATAAGCTGACCAAGACCCTACTCCACCTCCATGTGGTGGTCCTGGAAACAGGCTGCATCACTGCAGTCTGGCTGAGGAGTAGGGATCAAAGAGGAAAGGCAACCCTGGTCCCCAAAAATGCTGTGCGGAAGTTGGATGTGTCGGCCGAAAGGCACAAATACTGTAGCTTTGCTGTAAACAGACACAACGCAACCAACGTCCTTTTCAGGATGAACGAGGAAGAAGAAAAAGAATATATATATATTAAATAATTGTTTTTAAAAATTCAACAAATTATCTTACTTACTTACTTAGTCTATCCCCTTCTACCGTGAGGTGTAGAGGTTTGGAAGAGAGAGCGCCAGACTATCCCATCAGTTGTCTTCCTCCTGGCCTGGTTCCATTCTAGTCCTCGGTCCTTCAAAGATTGTCTAATGTTGTCCTCCCAGCGGACTCTGGGTCGTCCTGGGGGTCTGGATCCCTGGCTCTTTGTTTCCCATGCTTGTCGTGGTAGCCGATCTTCTCCCATTCTGCATATATGGCCAAACCATCGTAATTGGGACTGTTTCACTTGGGTCTGCAGAGGCTGGGTTTTGAGGCCATGACGCATCGTTTGGTTGCGGACCATGTCTCTTCTTGTTACTTCAACCACCTTTCTCAGATATCTCATTTCTGAGGTTTGAGCTGGCTTTTGTGGGTTGTAGTCATTGCCCATGACTCACATCCAACAAATTATCTTGTTGAATAATCCTGTTCACTTTTTTAACTAATGTATGTATATGAGGTGCATCAGTGATGCCCCATGGTAGTGCCTCTGTCAATGAGTCCTCTAACCAGAGAGGAGGACAGAGTATTACGAGTAAAACCTCTGGACTTGTATTAAATGTCTAGGCACACACTCTAATTCATCACTAACACTTACAGCAGTAAAGAACACAAGAATGCTTTATAATCTGTCATATATATACTACTCGTCAAAAGTCAAGGGCCACTTAGAAAAAACCTTGGTTGAAACCATAAAACAAATCTGATATAAACGTAATTGGTATCAGTCAAAATGGCATTTATTGAATACCAAATTGACATGTCACGTAAAGAAATGGAAACACACATTCAAATGCAATGAAGCTGTGAAGTGTGTCACCCACTGTTACAGTCTGTTGTTTATGATAGGAATATATGTACCTTTTTTACCCTGTGGTCAAAGGAAAACCACTGGTTGTATGTTTTTGATACAGGGTGAAATTTAGCTGTTATCTCCCTTGTCTGGACAATGTCGATTATTCAGTTGTCCATATTAGGATGTATCATACAGTTGGCCATATAAGGAGCGCTCTTGCGCTGTTTTGTTGGAACGTCTGGATTGTTCCGTGGTTAGCTCTATTGAGGGCTGGTGCATGCGCGACGATTGGCGCGTCTTGAGAAGACTGTCTTTTTCGGGGAGTCGACCTAGAGTTTTTGAGCTGACAAGAAGTTCAGCATTTGTCTCTGACTATGTATTCGGGGAATGGAGCCCTTTTCGGGTGTTAGAAGATAGTTAAGTTTTCCCCAGTGATAATTCTGGCTTGTGTCTGAAAAAAACCATGGATGTGAAAAATGTGTCTTATTCCTGGACGGCAGTCAGGTAAAGATACTTTTTAATCTTATGTTGTATCCAAGAACTTTGTTATTGAGGTGGCTTACTCCGAGTGCGGAGATGTATCAAATATAGGAGACTGATATTAGACATTTTGTAGCCCGCCATTCGTGCGGTATATTGTGTAGCCAAGATCTACAATGACCTGCTTGGTCACGAGAAGTCAGAGAACAGTAGTCTTTGGTAGCCCGCCATTTGTGCGGTATATTTTTGTAGTCAAGATCTACAATGACCTGCTTGGTCACGAGAAGTCAGAGAACAATAGTCTTTGGTAGCCCGCCATTTGTGCATTATATTTTGTAGTCAAGATCTACAATGACCTGCTTGGTCACGAGAAGTCAGAGAACTGTAGTCATTTGAAGCGCGCCATTTAGTGCGGCTTGTTTTGCAGCCAAGTGCTACATTGCAGAGTCTCCGTGGTGTTGAATACTATAAGTTGATGCTATTTACATGATGTTTAAATGTGCTTATATGACAGTGTAAAATTGTCTGATATCAACGTGTGTCACTGTTTGTCCAGTATTAAACTATGAAAAATGTCAGCAGTCATTTCCAACGTCTCATTGACTTCTGAGTGTGGTATGAACGATGTATTGTGCCATAAAATAACCACCCACACTTCTACATATCGCAAGAACATACTTCTACAGTAGTTAGCCTGTGTGGCGTAGGTATGCAGTCAGATCAGCTTTAAAGAAAATCATAACTGCTACAGGGTTAACTGCTACACCCACCTTTTCAAAAGTCACACAATAGATATTGGACAAATAGACATTTCAAAATCGGGTATGACCACCGTTTGCAGCAAGGCATTCAAGACAGCGTAGACGCATTGAGTCTACAAGGGTCCGAAGAGTATCCTGAGGAACAGCTTGCCATTCCTGAAGCAGAAATGCAGTCAGCTGTGCAACATCCATTAGAAGGGTGTGATTCGTTGACAATCTTTGACCAAGGACATCCCAGAGGTGCTCAATCGGAGAAAGGTCAGGTGAATGAGCTGGCCACGCCATCCTGATGATCCCATGTTGCTGAATAAACTCATTCACCCCACGAGCTCGATGGGGTTGAGAGTTATCATCTTGGAAGATGGCATTACCACCTATGGCCTCCAGAGCAGGCTGAACAATTGGTCTCAATATTTTTGTTCTGGTATCTTGGGCCGGTCAAGTTTGCCTTGGATGATGTAGAGTGGGGGTCCTGCCGTGATCTGTAGAAGCCTTCCCAGACCATGACATAACCCCTACCATATTGAACCACCTCTTGAATTGTTTGTCATCAGTAAAAATCCGCTCTCCCTGGTCATCTCCAAACTCGAAAATCCTGCCATCATTGAATGACACAGTGAACGCCGAGATTCATTCAGTGAAGAGAACTTGACTCCATTGTTGCCTTGTCCATCGGATGTGCTCGCGACACCCAAAGCAACACTGGCTCTCCTATGAGCATGTAGTAAGAGGGATTCTGACTGCAGGACGTCAAGACAGCCAGTCCACATTCATGTAAAATGTCCTTCGAATGGTGCTTTGACTGACATTAACGTTTACAGTTTTTGTCTCAGCTGACATCTTAGAGTAGAACAAGTCCCCACTGTTCGATGGCGCAGGGCTGACCAACAAGAAGGATACCGGTCATCATGTCTATTGGGGTGCATCTAGGGCGACCCTGGCCGGTGGCGATCCTCCACGCTTCCTGTGGCCTGAAATCTCTCCAAAATTCTTTGGATAGTAGAGTGTAACACTGCAAGCCGTCTAGCAACCTCAACGGACAGATAAACCACTTTTTCAACCCACGCTAATAGCCCTCATTCTTTGTAAGGTGTTCAAGACTTTCTTCTCGGTGGCATGGTTTTGCAAGTGATGTAACTACCCTAAGTCCTGCTGATTGTAAAACAAATTAAGAGTGAACTCTGTTCACGAAAAGTCGCCATTGCACGTGGAATGTCAATCAGCACGATTACTTCACCTGTTTGGTTGTACTGAAAGTTTGAAAAAACCAGATTAAAAAAATGTGAAATTTATGGTCAGCAAACCAAATTGCATGTGATTCACCATGGTTGTCGGTGAGTTGTTTGTGTGCTTAAAACCGTGCATAGAGGACTGTCAGAGGAAGACATTTGCACCCATTTTTACCAACAACTTCTTTCATTTTTTTAATCATTTCAATCTAATTCACTTAATAAAAAAAAAGTGTAAGTTGAAAATAATAGGGGTGGCCCTTGACTTATTTTGTCGAGTAGTAAAAATATTAGTATTCAAATAACAATACTATGAAATAGTGAGACGTGTTAAATGTAAATCTATAGGAACCAAAAATGGCTGATACACAATGATCAAAGGAGATATCTTACTTACTTACTTACTATACTTAGTCCGTTCCTCCTTCTACCATGAGGTGTAGAGGTTTGAAAAAGAGAAGCACCATACTATCCCTATTGTCTGTCTTACCTCCTGGTCTGGTTCCATTCTAGTCATCTGTCCTTCAGAGATTGTCTAATAATGTCCTCCCCTAAAGTCGGACTCTGGGTCATTCCTGGAGGTCTAAATCCCTGGCTCTTAGTTTCCCACACTTGAGTGGTATCCCAATATTTCCGGGTCCTATTCTGTCATAGCCACTGGCCAAACCATCTTATATTGGCACGGTTCGAGTTCAAGAAACATATATTAAAAACTTGCAGAGATTATCTTACTTTTGTTGACAGAAAGCATCCTCGTCACCTACATCATGTAGCCGAGAATAAATTTTTTAAAAGGGTACAATCTTTTTATGGACATCCTGTTATATATGCATGTGCATGCATGCATGTGTTGTGTCGTGCATGCTTCCTCGTAAAGCATAGGTACGTGCCAACAGCCCATAAAATTGATTCTGCAAAAATATTGTGGGGCAGAGAGTGTCATCTCTTATTGCTTGGTCCACAACTTCAAATCTACTGCAATTTTTGTATGTAAAAATTAGCCAATCTGTTAGACTGAGCATTATCTTCTCTCTGATCCTCTATTGGTCATCACTGAGGAAATTTAATCCTGTTTCATTGCAGTTTGAAGAGCCTACCCTCGATTTTCCCGTCAACAAGATTCACTAGATACACCGCAGAAATGAAAGGCAAGCAAAAACATTCGTCACTCACCAAACAACTGGAAAACTGAAACTGGGCCAGATTATATGTGACTAATGCAAGGGCTTTCAGTATGATAGGACATGAGTGACCACTAGTCAATGGCATATAGATGTATGTCAGTCGCGCATGCATGTACTCGACACGATAACAGCAACTAGTAGGCCCGTGCTTGTTTTTCCTATGCTGGGGACACCTGTGCAAAATATAGGCGTGCGATGAGAGAGATAGTCGACACCCTCAGTGAAGCACATGTTAACGCGAGAAGCCAAACTTCTTGTGTCTAAAGTTTCTTGAGAGTCTCTATGATCCGTCTCATCCTTGATTAGATCTGTGAGATATTCAGACGAGCATGCTCGTGGATGTTGTGGTTCCGATAGAGTAACATTTAACACGTTCTCTTATGACACTCTAACGTAAAAAAGGAGCAGCTGAGCGAGAGTGACGATTATATTAATCACATGCATTATCTAAGGTAACTTGCTGAACACTACTTCGCTGTCACAATTTACACCATGGGGTTTTGAAAAATCTATAAATGCAACTATTTATCCGAGACCAGACAGTAATACGGAAACCATAGTATGCTCATACATCCGGGCGGTTTCCGTTAGGAATAACATGAAATCTTGAGGTCATAGACTGTTGACTGATGCATAGTCTTGCCTAATTGGTATAAGCCCAGCTTCTAAAAATTATGTTATTTTGGACCAGCCAATAAGAATTATCTATAATTTTTTGCCCGTGAGTCAGCACTGGACCATAAGGGGTGCAAGAGCGTATACATGAATAGCCAACGTGAGAGCGAGACACGTCTACACATATGGGGGCTCATCAATATCGGTCGATTTTTTGGGTTTACTGAATTTCCCAAACAAATGGAATAAGAAGCTTTAACATGATTAACTAAAAAGCCCAATAAACACATATCTTTAGGCATTTATTGATGTACGTCAAGACATTGAAAGGGTCATCCTGCGCTGAACATATAATGTAATGGGTGCTAAGCCAAAGTCTATCTAAATGCTAAGCTATGTATCATCAAACACTATTCTCAGATAACTTTACTAGAAAGCGCGGTCTAAGTACTCGCCGGATCCGAAGAGCTGTAATACATACTTCGGATACTGGTGACGACGACTAGTAGCACTCACTTCAAGCTATGCCTTTTAAAATACATGTTATTTACCAGAGATACAAGAGAGCGATAGTTTTTTATTGGTCGAATGGGGGGGGGAGAGGGGGGAGGAGCCACGTGGTGGAGGGCGTTTAAATAACAAAGCCAGGGGTATGTTCAGTTAAAAAAAAAAAAAGGGGTGGACATGTTCATCAAGCAGTTGGACATGTTGAGCTATAGGTGATTTATCACTGATACATAATTAAAAGGATAAAGTTCCTCTTAGGATGACTGAAAAACATGTTTTGCAAATTGTTGTAGGGTCCCCTTTTTGATGTGTGGATAGCCGGAATCAGGGAGTAAGGGGTGGTAGGGCTTTTAAGGAGATAGAGATTAAGTTACAGTAGTTTCGAGTCACTCAACCGACACTCTTTAGGACGTTGATGATCCTTAGATCAGTAGACAATTTAGTTGTCAACCCGGTAGCAGCACAAACCAGGGAATTGACCTCAGTGGATACCGACCCCCAAAGTGGTGGAATACATGCTAGCTTCGATTGTCAAGTAGAACACAGGAACCATGAGGTATAGATGGGGTAAGCGAGTGCACGTGACATAGGACCTAAGTGAGACTAGGAAGCGAGACATATGATCTGTCTACACGCCTCCATTGGTGTAGAAGATGATCTCAGCTAGACTAGTCATCTGAGACCGTCAATCATGTCAACAGAGCTATACAACTCCATAGCAGACATAACACATATGTCAGTAGAATGAGGCGACTGGATTTAAGTGCGATAGGGTTACATGCGAGGTGAGCTCATTGACATCAAATCCGCGCTTATGTCTAGACACTAGATCGAGCCGCATGCCATCAGCAGGCGTAAAGAATTTTGGCTTGTGAGGAATGTACTCTCAGAGCTGTCTCTTAGAGGCGATGTGAATTGCTGTAATGAGGAGTGTTTTTTTGGTGAGTGACCTCTCGACCCACTCTGTACATTTGAATGTGCGCTATGTGATCATTGCGAGGGTCACTATGGTAATAGATGTTGCGATACTTCCTTCAGCTCAGTGGTTGTCAGACTGTTATGAGTACTTCGTGTGTGTGATCTAGACACTGATGTGGAGTGGGGGGTGGTAAGGATAGGGTAGGATATATAGAGTGAAACGGGAATAGGAAGCGGAAATGACGGTACATAGATAATAGAGTACATGTCGGATTAGTGTAATGTGAGGGGAACTGTAGTGTGGTTAGTAGTGTATTTTTATCTTGAACATGGGGGTGTTATAGACGGAATAAGAAGGCTATAAGGAGATAGTTTACGTCAGTGGGGCTGAGGCAAGCAGTCTGATGATAGTGTGATCTACATCTGGAGATTAGTCAATGGACGTAGTAGAGGGTTAGGTGAGTTTGTGGGGTGACAGGCTTAGTGCAGTGAGAGTAAGCGTGATAATGATGTGGGGGTGAGCTGTACAACACGTGAACAGAGTCTTAATAGGTGGGCAGGATTGACACTCGAGGTAAGATTGCAAAAAATAGGGTGTTTTGAAGTGGGGCGATTTGCCCTGTAGTAGACGTTAAGTTGATCGGAAACATGCATTAGCTGTGACATGAGACATAACGAGTGACATTGATGAGCGTGGAAGTGTTGCCTGGGTCCGAGGAGAGTCAGCGAGCACTTTTGGATGTGGAGGTTTGATATAAGTTGAGTTGGAGAGAGTGGCGGAGTAGTGGGTGATGGTGAGCGCAATTAATAGATGTGTGTTTGACACAGACTAGACAGTGGTGCTGGACTTACAGAGTAGAGTTGGGATGACATTATGTGGAGGAGGCGTTTCGTAGACGTAGATTTATGATTAAGGTGTGATGGAAAGTGTTAGTGGTGCTGGTCTAATGAGGGAGGTGATCTTTAGTGGTAACTGGTGCTGTAAGAGTGTTTTTGATAGAGTGGTGGATGTACATGGTATAGAGTACACATTAAGTGTTTTATGGTGGGTGTTGCTGTGGGGACGAGTTGTGAGTCTTCATGGATAACGTGTGAGAGTGCATGTATAGAGTGTCACTAAGAGTGAGTGATCTGTAATGTAGATGGGGTTGTTGGAGAGGTGCTGTTAATGAGGAGTCTATATGGAAGATGGTGAGGTCTGAGAGTAGTAGAAGCGTCTCAGATTATTGGCATTGTCGGCTTAGCGCGAAACTATAGATCACACAGTGGTTCATCTGAGTGAGTCAGCAGAGAGTTGTCTGTCTCATAAGAGTAGTTTTGTGAATGGTTGTCGTGCACATAGGACAGTGTTTTACCAAGAGCTATGCGAGTGAGGTGCCACGGGATAGAGTAGTTTTTTGACGAATGTTAGGTCAGCTGGTCATGATGAAGGATCAGTGATATAGCGAGCATGTGAGTGTGCACATACGAGGCATCAGTACTTTACTCATGACAACTAGTGCAAGTGGGTAGTGTATGGTGTGGTGCTGTATAGAGTGGAGTGGTGTTGTATATTGTTAGGAGTGGTGCTGTATAGTGTTTGGATTGGTGATGTGTATAGTGTTTGGAGTGGTGCTGTGTATAGTGTTTGTAGTAGTGATGTAAAGAGTGTTTAGAGTGGTGCTGTATATTGTCATGAAACGAAGTGTAACCCACTACTTTGTTAATCACTATGTCGAGATACAGATTTGCTTCAACCAATCAACGATCAACGTTCACCAGTCTCTGAGACAGAATAAATTAACGGCCATCATGTTCACGCAAGATGGCGGATTTAAACTGAATAAAATTAGGCTGTATGAGACCAGGTACAAAACCGGAGGAAACCAATCATTTTGCTCCGCCAGGAACCAACCGAAAGCTTTCCTCAAGTATTTACCTGACTATATAATCGGGCGGATTTTATGCTAACCACGCAATCCCAAACTTGACGCCAGAGATACCGACTGTCTGAAGAGGAAGAAGCTGTCACTTTGATTTATAACTTACCTGAGGGCATCGACCTGCAACCTACTTCACTAAGTCGCATCAAAACCTGGCCAGTTTAAAATCTTAGGAGGGTAAATATATTTAAGATAACCGTTGGTATTTGTTGTGTGTCATTTATACTACCTATCAGGTTACTGATTGTATCTTGGGGGAATTAAGTATAATGATTGTATTTCCTATTATGATTGAATAGACGAAGACTAATAGGACTCATACTTCAACCTATTGTCTCCTATACTTCAATCTATTGTCTCACACAACTTCAATCTATTATCTCAGACCAACTGCAAATATAACCAAAACAGTCCTTGTTAGGACTCAACCTATTGTCTTCTATAACTTCAGTCTATTGTCTCAGATAAAACCAACTGCAAATATAACCATAAAAGTCCTTGTTAGGACTCAATCTATTGTCAGTCTATAACTTCAATCTATTGTCTCAGATAAGACCAACTACAATATAACCAAAACAGTCCTTGTCAGGACTCAATCTATTGTCGCATCTAACTCCAATCTATTGTCTTCTATAACTCCCACCTGATATATCACCAAACAGTCCTCGTCTCATATACTCCTATCATATAGATCATAACAATATTATTAGGATATATGTTACCAGCTAGTATAGCACTTGTCAGAGAGGGCGTGGTATAGGATAGGGGAAAGGACATTGTTGTATCACACCTAGTTGTACATATTATTGGATTTATTCATATATTGATTTATATTATGGGATGTATTCATGTATTAAATGTATTCATGTATTGAATCTATATTATTGAATGTATCCATGTATTAGTTTATCAGAAAGAATGCTTTGCAAGTAGACACCTGTCTTGTCTCGCTATTGCTAATTCATACTGAGCCATGTTGTCATTCATCCTACATGCATACATCTGAGACACGCTCATTTCACTCACACTAGAAATAGGTGGGCTTGAGGACAGAAATTAGCCCCTATTTTTGCTTTGTGTCCTAAAACCTGAGATCGTATGTTCGAGTCAATCCCGCTGCCTGGAACTCCGCAGGAGCATAGAGGTTGACCAGACTCTACATCTTTGGTCCCCCTCAGTCTTGGGTGGGCTAAAGGAACGATACTCTGCCGGTGTTGTGGGAACCAAACAAAGAAGAACAGACTTAAGAGAGATGAGTACACATTAGTACCATTTCTGTCGGCATTGTGAGCATAGAACTGTCAATGAAGAAAACGTGAATTAGCGTAGCAAGAGACAATAATAAGATCATAGTGGATAAATTATACGAAAATAACAGCACAGCTGATATAATTTTTTTGGTTCCTATAATTGGAAAACTTGTTGTAATATTTATTTACATAACTATATAAATATAACTATTTGTAAATCATATGTAAACTTACAAATTCATTACATTCCATTTTTCAACATTCACCCTTCAGCACAAGAGTAGATAGTGTATATACTAAATAAATAATAAGGAAATTGTATTTGAAGACTTGTCAATTTTATCTTTGTTAAGTAAAATCTGTTTCCTTGTTTTTTTATTAATATCACAGTTAGTTACGCAGCGGAGGTGGCGCTTTATGTCGGTCTCCTCTCTACTATTGTTTTCGAGATCAGAACATTCACAGCCGTAACTAATTTGTGATACCAGTAGTCCTCTCAGACACTGGGACTTCACCATTTTCTGCAGAAATTCTATTTCTGTAATTGTCAGTACTATACTGATCCAAGAGCCAAATAAAACCTCTCGCCACACTGGGGGCTCGTTCCTGGGATATTTCTGTATATCTTGAGCCATACTTAGTCTATTCATCTATCTACACTCTATCTTGTGCCACCCATAGATAACATCAGAAACCAATTTTTGAAAAAAATTCTATAATAGGATTTTTTATTGTTTTCTTAGGAGGAGTACCATTTAGTACTCAGTAAATAGTTGATGCTCACAAAGTTGCACGGAAATTTTTTGTTCATTTAAATTAATTAAGTTTAATTACAATAATTGGGTTATAGTAAATATACATACCCTATCTAAGTAACGCCATGGCTGATCTAGTGAAGTTCAGGACTGCGATCATGCAGATGGGTAAGGAATTAAACATGACAGTATGTCACAACAGAAGTGGACAAACACATGGATAGGGAAGAAAGAAAGTTGCAATTAGAAACTGAAGCAAGGAAATTAGAGGCTGATAGAGAAGCAAAGAAATTGGAGGCTGAAGAAAGGCGGATGCAAGCAGAAGCTGAAAGAGAAGCCAAAAGACTGGAAGCTGAAAAAGAAGCCAAAAGACTGGAAGCTGAGAGAGAAGACAAAAGACTGGAAGCTGAGAGAGAAGACAAAAGACTGGAAGCTGAGAGAGAAACCAAAAGATTAGAAATGGAAGCCAAGAAATGGGAGGCTGAAAATGAGGCAAAGAAAATTGAAGCTGAGGAAAGGAAATTACAAGCAGAGAGAGACCATCAGTTGAGATTAAAAGAGCTTGAAATTCAGGCAAATACTGGCAATAATGGTGGTAGCTCACCTCACTCTGAGAGTAGTTCCAGCCAGAGCACCTCAAGTGGGGCCATGAATTTTCATCTGGACCCATTTGTTGAGAAAGAAGACGCCATTGAGTCGTACCTGGATAGATACGAAAGACTAGCAACTACCTATGGCTTAGTGAAAGAAAAATGGAGTCTTAAACTATCTCAGGGATTGAGAGGTGTGGCCTACGATGTGTATTTGAAGCTCTCAAGAGATGACCAGGAAGATTATGAAATCCTGAAACAGGCACTGCTTGTGAGATATGAAAAGAACTCAGAATCATATAGAAAGAAATTCCGAACAGCTAAACTTCTTCCAGGAGAAAACTATCACCAATTCTCTGCTAGACTGGAAACCTATTTGGAAAAATGGAGTAGTTTAGGAAAGTGTCAGGATCTGAAAGAAATGATAATGATGGAGCAAGTGAAAGAGTCCATGCCTCAAGAAATGAGGAAGTTTATCATGGAACAAGGAGCAGAGAGATTGGGAGATATTGTAACTGTTGCTGAGAGATATCAAGCAGCTCAGGCAGAATTATTAGGAAACAAGAAGAAGCAGGGTGAAAACTGCCAATCACCACACCACTATACACAATATGAACAAAAGGACCATACCACAAGAAACAAACAAAGATTTGACCAAAAGGACAAAAACCCTCTAAGATCGGATAAGACACCTTACCGGAAGGAAGGAAAGTGGTGTAAAACTTGTCTAATGAGCAACCACAATACTGCAGACTGCAGAAGGAACAACCCTCCTTATTACGCTGCGTGTCTCACAACAGGGAACAAGGGAAGGAAGGAACTGGCAGTTAGTCAGAATGACCTCCGTCACCCCCCTGTCTGTGAGGAAGTGACATGTAATGGCACTAAAATTCAGTGCTTATATGATTCCGGATTGGAATTCGACTCAGTCGTGAGTGCAACCCTAGTGCACCCTGATCAACTTACCACAGAAACAGTGGACATACAAGGGGCAATGCAGGGAACCAGCACCATGACACTTCCCATAGCAAGGATCAACGTGAGAACTCGCTATGTGGAAGGAGTGATAAGAGCAGCAGTAAGTGATGATCCTATATACCCGCTGGTAATAGGATGTAAATATGTCTTTTTGGGTGACCCAATAAAACCTGTTGTCATGGCAGCAAACCATACCAGGTCGAGCACCAAAAAGGAGGAGGGAGATCCAATAAACATTCATCGTACAAAGATGAAAAAGGCTCAAACAGCAGACAGCACATTGAAGCCTTGATTTGGCAAATTGCCAAAGGCCCATGAACCCTCCAGAGAAAGGAGACTACTATATGGAAAATGGCCTACTCTACAGACAAGCTGGAAAAGGACCTAAAGGGCATGGACAGCTGGTAGTGCCAAAATTCTATAGGGAGGAAATTATGGAACAAGAGCATGCTACATCAGGCAGTGGTCACAGAGGAAAAGGGGCCACTGGTCAAAATATAGCATTGCGATATTACTGGCCAGGAATAATTGAAGACATAAGTCGGTATATGAAATCCTGTTCAGAATGTAACCAGGTAACCTCATTCAGAAGCGTAGACCAGTTACAGGACCTAGGGAAGCATTGTTGCGGACGTAGGCCCACAAAGAAAATACATCAGAGAAAACAACAGGTAGATGCAGTGATAAAGAGAAAACAAAATCACAAGAAGTCTACTGTTACACCAGTAACCATGGCAACTCTCCGTATTGTACAGAGAGGGGATGAGAGACATCCCACCCCGACTAGATATTTGTCGGAACACCATGGCCTGGATCATTTGGAAAATTTGGTTAGTCAGCAACCAGTATTAAAAAAGCTGCAGAAACAAACCCGAACCATAGGAGGTAGGAACCAGGGCTGTACCAAACAGTTGATGGAGACAGGCCCCCACTTCGGTATACTGCCCCTTACAATAGAAATAGGTGTGGGTCCGGCAACGTTGTTGTATTGCCGTCCCCATACACAGTCCACTGGAAGCATTGTTGCGGACATGGACTGAACAATAGCAAGCACAAGCACTCAAGGATGAGATTGACTATCTCTTACACGAGAAAATTATTTCAAAGTCTGAATCTCCCTATAGCTCAAGTGTGGTGCTATTAAGGAAGCCTAGTGGTGAACACATGTTATGTATTGACTACCGGAAGCTTAATGCGATCACAGAATCTCAGGTGGACCCATTACCTGACACCAACCAGCTGTTCTCTACACTGAGTAAGGCTAGGTATTTATCGAAGGTAGATCTAAGCAAGGGATACTACCAAATACCAGTGAAACCAGAAGTTAGGAAAATGCTGGCATTTAGTACATCAGACGGACACTACGAGTTTAATGTACTACCCTTTGGGCTGAAAAATGCTCCAAGTATCTTTTCAAGAATGATGAGGAAATTATTGGAACCTCTACAAAATCCCCATATCACTAACTTTATGGATGACATTCTTGTTGCTACAAACACATTTGAAGAGCATATAGTAGCGCTCTCCATGTTGTTTGACAGACTGAGAGCCACTGGATTGACTGCATGTCCAACCAAGTGCTATATCGGTTGTAAGGAGTTGGAATTCCTAGGTCACACTATTTCTACAGGTCATATGTCTCCTGACCCAAAGAATATAGAGAAGCTAAAGAAGGCACCCAGACCTCAAACGAAGAAAGATGTGAGATCATTCGTGTCATTATGTGGGTTCTATCAGAAGTACATACCCCATTTTAACTCTCTGTGTGCACCATTAACTAACTTAACAAAGAAAGGACAGCCTGACAAAATCCAATGGAATGCTGATTGTGAAAAAGCTTACACAGAGCTAAAAGCAAAACTCACCAGCAAACCCATCCTTACACTACCCAATATCACACAGGAATTTGTATTAAGAACGGACGCTAGCAGTATAGGTATTGGTGCAACTCTCTTGCAGAAATCAAAAGCCCAGCCGGAGGAACTTTTACCAGTCGCCTACGCCAGTAGGAAGCTGAATGCAGCTGAGTTGAATTACTCGACCATAGAGAAAGAATGTTTAGCTCTAATTTGGTCCATCAACAAATTTTCACCTTATCTGTATGGGACACACTTCATTGTCCAAAGCGATCACCAACCTTTAACATTCTTGGCTGCATCTAAGAAGTTAAATTCGAGATTGTTAAGGTGGAGTCTGCTTCTGGCGCCTTATTCCTTTACCGTGAATTACATTCCGGGAAGAGACAATGTAGGAGCTGATTTTTTAAGTCGACACCCTAGTACTCTGGAAGGACAGACGCAAAAGGATTAACCACAGCAGGGGTTTACACGTCAGCTATGACAAGTCACAGCTAGGAAAGGAGGGGGCTATGTCGTGAAATGAAGTGTAACCCACTACTTTGTTAATCACTATGTCGAGATACAGATTTGCTTCAACCAATCAACGATCAACGTTCACCAGTCTCTGAGACAGAATAAATTAACGGCCATCATGTTCACGCAAGATGGCGGATTTAAACTGAATAAAATTAGGCTGTATGAGACCAGGTACAAAACCGGAGGAAACCAATCATTTTGCTCCGCCAGGAACCAACCGAAAGCTTTCCTCAAGTATTTACCTGACTATATAATCGGGCGGATTTTATGCTAACCACGCAATCCCGAACTTGACGCCAGAGATACCGACTGTCTGAAGAGGAAGAAGCTGTCACTTTGATTTATAACTTACCTGAGGGCATCGACCTGCAACCTACTTCACTAAGTCGCGTCAAAAACCTGGCCAGTTTAAAATCTTAGGAGGGTAAATATATTTACGATAACCGTTGGTATTTGTTGTGTGTCATTTATACTACCTATCAGGTTACTGATTGTATCTTGGGGGAATTAAGTATAATGATTGTATTTCCTATTATGATTGAATAGACGAAGACTAATAGGACTCATACTTCAACCTATTGTCTCCTATACTTCAATCTATTGTCTCACACGACTTCAATCTATTATCTCAGACCAACTGCAAATATAACCAAAACAGTCCTTGTTAGGACTCAACCTATTGTCTTCTATAACTTCAGTCTATTGTCTCAGATAAAACCAACTGCAAATATAACCATAACAGTCCTTGTTAGGACTCAATCTATTGTCAGTCTATAACTTCAATCTATTGTCTCAGATAAGACCAACTGCAATATAACCAAAACAGTCCTTGTCAGGACTCAATCTATTGTCGCATCTAACTCCAATCTATTGTCTCCTATAACTCCCACCTGATATATCACCAAACAGTCCTCGTCTCATATACTCCTATCATATAGATCATAACAATATTATTAGGATATATGTTACCAGCTAGTATAGCACTTGTCAGAGAGGGCGTGGTATAGGATAGGGGAAAGGACATTGTTGTATCACACCTAGGTGTACATATTATTGGATTTATTCATATATTGATTTATATTATGGGATGTATTCATGTATTAAATGTATTCATGTATTGAATCTATATTATTGAATGTATCCATGTATTAGTTTATCAGAAAGAATGCTTTGCAAGTAGACACCTGTCTTGTCTCGCTATTGCTAATTCATACTGAGCCATGTTGTCATTCATCCTACATGCATACATCTGAGACACGCTCATTTCACTCACACTAGAAATAGGTGGGCTTGAGGACAGAAATTAGCCCCTATTTTTGCTTTGTTACAGGTTTATTTGTGTCCTAAAACCTGAGGTCGTATGTTCGAGTCAATCCCGCTGCCTGGAACTCCGCAGGAGCATAGAGGTTGACCAGACTCTACATCTTCTGTCCCCCTCAGTCTTGGGTGGGCTAAAGGAACGATACTCTGCCGGTGTTGTGGGAACCAAACAAAGAAGAACAGACTTAAGAGAGATGAGTACACATTAGTACCATTTCTGTCGGCATTGTGAGCATAGAACTGTCAATGAAGAAAACGTGAATTAGCGTAGCAAGAGACAATAATAAGATCATAGTGGATAAATTATACGAAAATAACAGCACAGCTGATATAATTTTTTTGGTTCCTATAATTGGAAAACTTGTAATATTTATTTACATAACTATATAAATATAACTATTTGTAAATCATATGTAAACTTACAAATTCATTACATTCCATTTTTGAACATTCACCCTTCAGCACAAGAGTAGATAGTGTATATACTAAATAAATAATAAGGAAATTGTATTTGAAGACTTGTCAATTTTATCTTTGTTAAGTAAAATCTGTTTCCTTGTTTTTTTTATTAATATCACAGTTAGTTACACAGCGGAGGTGGCGCTTTATGTCGGTCTCCTCTCTACTATTGTTTTCGAGATCAGAACATTCACAGCCATAACTAATTTGTGATACCAGTAGTCCTCTCAGACACTGGGACTTCACCATTTTCTGCAGAAATTCTATTTCTGTAATTGTCAGTACTATACTGATCCAAGAGCCAAATAAAACCTCTCGCCACATATATAGTGTTTGGAGTGGTGCTGTATAGTAATTGGAGTGGTGCTGTATAGAGTGTTTGGAGTGGTGCTGTATAGTGTTTGGATTGGTGCTGTAAAGAGTGTTTGGAGTGGTGCTGTATAGTGTTTAGAGTGGGGCTGTATATAGTGTTTGGAGTGGTGCTGTAAGAGTGTTTGGAGTGGTGATGTGTAGTGTTTGGAGTGGTGATGTATAGAGTGTTTGGAGTGGTGCTGTATAGATTGTGTGTGATTGTTTAAGAACCCAGCAGTAGCTTTCTTCTTTCTGTGGAGGATTGTGGGCAAGTGAGCAGCACATTCTCAGCTGTCTAATTTAGGATAGGACGCATATTGAGGTAATCTGTTGGTAGCATTACAGGGCAGTTCTTGTTATGGAATCTCCAGGGTTAACAGGCAGATTGAGATAAAAAAAACATAAAGAAAAGAACTGAAGACAACATAAGAAGACCCAGCACAAATTCGCCTTCAGAAGCTGAAGGGTTAAGAATAAATAATTGAAGACTCCCCACATTTCATAACTTCTTCTCACTCATTCTCATCAGATAACTTTATAACTTCCTTTCACTCATTCTAATAAGAGCTTTATAATTTGTTTTTATTCATCTTCATCAGATAGCTTTATGACATTGCCTTACTTATCCTCATCAGACAATTTTTTGACATTTTCTCACTCATCCTAATAAGACAACTTTATGATTTATTTTCAGTCATCTGTCAAGACACAGCAATAGAGACCGCAGTCAGCGACTCATAGCTTGACTGCCTGTGTCAGGACCAGCGAACCAGAGCTGGTCAAGACCGTGCTCCACCTCCACGTGGTGGTCCTGGAAACAGTCTGCAGCAGTGCAAGCGAGTAATCGACAAACCCGGTTTAAAAATGAGAAGTTTGTCGACCGAAAGGTGCAGATATCACAGCTATGTTGGAAACAGACACAACGCAACCACCGTCCTTTTCAGGGCGAACGAGGAAGAAGAAGAAGAAGACAACTTTATGACTGTCTTACTTATACTCATCACACAGCTGTAATGACTTTTCACTCATAATCACACTCCAACTTTATGAACTCTTCTCACTCATACTTATCAGACACATTTACACTTCTTCTCACTCATACTCATCAGTCAACTTTACTACTTCTCACTAATCCTCATCAGACAGTTTTATTATTTCTCCTCAGCTTACTCTCATCAGCCAGCTGTGTGGCTCCATCACTCCAGAAACCTGGCCAGGAGTTGAAAAACTTGACCTGTTCAGCAAGATAGAGCTGCCCAAAGGCCAGAAGCGGAAAGTTAAAGAGCGGCTTCATGGCTATGTCAAAGACCAGTATGCCCTTGACCTTCTGGACAAACTTTTGACCATAGACCCGACCAAACGAGTCAACTCTGATGATGCCCTCAACCATGACTTTTTCTGGGTGGATCCTTTACCCCAAGATCTAAACCACATGTTGTCTCGACACAGCAAGTCTATGTTTGAATATCTAGCTCCACCTAGGAGACGAGCCCCCATACATCAACCACCACCACAACCAGTGGCTGTTCGGCCAGCAGGCCACAATCCAGATCAGCATTTTGAGAGAATTTTCTAAAGCTGTGACCTGAATGAAACAGATGTTCCTTAATCAAATTACTGTTTTGTGAGACTTTTCTAATTCTGTGACTGGAATAGAACAGATGTTATTCCTTTATCAGATCACTGTTTTGAGAGACTTCTAATTCTGTGACCGGAATAAAACAGATGTTATTCCTTAATCAGATCAGTGTTTTGAGAGACTTCTAATTCTGTGACCGGAATAAAACAGATGTTATTCCTTAATCAGATCAGTGTTTTGGGAGACTTCTAATTCTGTGACTGGAATAGAACAGATGTTATTCCTTAATCAGATCAGTGTTTTGGGAGACTTCTAATTCTGTGACCGGAATAAAACAGATGTTATTCCTTAATCAGATCACTGCTTTGCAGGAAGTGTATTTGCTTTGCAGGAAATGTATTTAACATTGGTAAAGGCAGAGTGACTTTGTGCCATTGTTACATATAAAAATGAAGATGATTGCGATGCATGTTTCAGAGAACACAGCTGCGTCAGAAGAAGCAGGCATAGTCACTTTTGGGCCTGGATCAGCAGTTTGTGTGCTGCTTTTGTATTCTATCTTCCATTAAAAAATGAAACTGGCTATCAGTGCTGATAGAATGACATCATGGCATCTGCTGTTTTGGTGAACAGGTAATATAAATTTTTTACAAACACATGTATGTGCTGCTTTTGGCTGTCTGCAGCAGTTACTAGCAGTAACAGGAACATTGATCTTCAATCTCTCCACTAACAGACTGTCACTAACAGAAACAAAAATAATCTTAACCATCAGTTATTCTTGCAACAGACTGATGATCACAGAACACAATTAGTCTTAAATCTCTGCAGTCCCAGGCTGACACTGACAGAAGAAAAATTAATCTTCAGTCCTGAAGGATTTAATTTCTGAGTATGTCATGCAACATTGTACCATTTTAGTTAGGTTTGGAGCTTCAGCTTGATATACGAAAAGAAGCATCTGTTTTTAATGCAGTTGAAAGAACTGTGGCAGCGCTGGTTAACAGCTGACTGTTGGCTGCTGCACACAGCCTTTGCTTACCCAGAATTTCTTTGCCCCAGAGGTAGCGATCAACTTTATGATTAATGACTGGTTACAACACACACAGTGAGCGGCGACATAACACTAAGCAGATCTTCTATACAAATAGGGAACGCAACAGTCAACTGGAATACTGTTTGTTTACAATGTGAACCAATGCTGTTAACCAGACCTCCAACACACTTGGTCCGTCACACTTCCTCTTTAACACTCGCTCACCATTGAGAATTGTATGCAATATTGTAATGTCTTTTATCTAGTATTGTTCAGATGTTGCTAGTATCTACATCCTTTGTTTATTGATACTATTGATTTAGGTTCAGGTTATTGAAGTGATAACTGGACTTCTCCAGGGTTGTTCCTTTCCCTGGTTCTAGATGGCCACTATCTAGCCAAGTAACAATACTACAATACTACGGTATGGACATAACTAAATCACTCTACGTACCCTTTTATGAGTGGAGCCTAATTCGTTCCTTCGTTCTTCAGTCTTGACAAGAATTTATAATATCAAGATGTTGGGTTATTGCTACCCAATCTTGTCTTCATGCATTTAAGAAATTACACAGCACCTTGTCTATTTCACTATAGACTTCAACATGGCTGCCTCTCCTAGTTGAGTACCTGTCCCGACGTATCTCACGCCTCTGACTGCTCGCTGAGAAGCGTGCCTAACCTTTTTCTGTTTTGACCCTTCTTATGCGCAACCCTCTTTTTGCACTTCCCCTTTTTCTACCCCCTCTATACCAACTCAGGTTATACTTTTCACTCTTCCTTCCCTTACTGCCACAGAACATTGTACACAAAACATCACCCACGTCAAACATTTCTCTTAGCAAAACAAACTAAAAACATGTAGGTAGAACAAAAAATGAATCAGTTATGTTCCCTGTGTAGTTAATTGTTTCTTTATACCTTTATTATTCCTCTTACTGATGTTTTTTGTTTACTATGTATATGTGTTTTGCCATGTCAGAGGCTTATTTGCTGACAACCATGGCCACTATTTGTTTGGTAATTCCATTACAATCGTCATTAATGTGTATCTTGCCATACCTGTTGCTATTCTGCAGCTGTTGTATACTACATGTCCAGGTTGTTCAACAAGCAGTAAGCATCACATTCCAGTTGTGTAATATTTAGGTAGAAGAATTGTAAATTGTGTTTGAGATGTCTGTTTTTGTTCTGACCACAGTAATCCGTAAGAAACTTCTTTGTTGCTCTCAGATAACCATATCTATCTGTCTTATCAAGCTATCAGTCTGTCTCAGGCTTCTGATAAGAATCTGTATTATGTTACAAGCTGGCAGTCTGTCTCAGGCTTCTGATAAGAATCTGTATTATGTTACAAGTATTTGGAAAGAATTATTGTTGTTGAAGTGCTTTTTAACGCGTTTAAAAAAAAATTATTTTGGCTTTAAGTATCCTCAGCATTGTGTAACTGGTGCCATACTCAACCCTTTTTAGCCACCATCTACGAGAAATGTGTTATGGTACAGTGGTACTATTCTTTGTTCCCCTTGTGGGCTCAGGTAACACATGGACAAATGCCCAGATTATGAGACATAGCGGCAGGTGGCAAAAATAAAAATGAGATTCGCTCTGGAGACAGACATGAAAGGGGTAAAGAAGACATGGAAAGATATTGAGCAGACGGCTGTTGCTGAGTTATTTTAGTGATTTCTTGTTCATCGTGCTTGTTTTATCATTACGCGAATTAGGGTGAAGCGTTCATACAACTCAGTAGCATGGTATGAAGAAGTAACATGTAATACTTGAACTCAGCAACATTAATGAAGTAATTAATGCCTTCAGATTGAGTCCGTAATATTTAATCACATATATACACAGGACGGTCATTTCAAATATGAGCAGAACCTAAATCCGTATAAGTCATGCATAAATTAATCAATAACGTAGACTGCTGGTTTACGTGTCAATGTCCGTTTAAGGATACAATGCAGTATTGTCGTCAGAACATCACAGCTATATGCACGCGCAGATAGACATGGCTACCTGCCGACAGTGAGACTGCGAGTCTGAATATTTCATATGAATTTGACGATTATTCTCCTCCTTCTGAGGATTCTAGTTAAACACTAACCTCCATAAGTTTCCTCTCATATAGAGTTCTAGGACTGACCCTGGTCCATCATAAATGCACATATAAATGGCTATATCATGCCATTGAATTGGAAGGTTAGAAAACGCAGCTATTCAGCTTGGCGGTCAAGTAACAAAGGGTGGCGTCTCCTAGTTACCGACTGTGACCCAAACAACGCTAGACACGTCATAATCGATCGTGTATGGAGCGTTCAATAATTGAAACATCTATCGCAATATATTAAATGTCTTAACCTTTACAATTGCACGTCTGCTAACCTTTAGCAGACGGCGTTAATAACATATACCGTAACAATTCCCTGTACACCGGGGGAAAAAAAAATCGATAGATTTTTTTTCAAGATCTATCCAACTTAACAATTTTTCAAAAAATTTAACACAATTGTGACATATGGCCGACGATGTTCTGAGTAGAACCGTGTCGCGGTCATGTCAACTAACTATTTGTCATAGTCATCTAACATTAATCATATTATATATCAATATTATGCATATTATTATATCAACTAAATAAAATGTCTAATGTCAATAGTGAATGATAGAATTAAATTAAAGTAAGGTCTGTCGTATTAGTATGTCATATAGGAATTAATCTGACTAATTAAAATTAAATTAATTAATTAAACTAAGAGTTAAATTATTAAGATTCTAATGTAACACGATGTTATGAGAGAAGAAAAGACAAATAAGTGAGAAGAAATAGAAAGAAATTCGAATATAAGTTTAACTTAATTGTGTGTTAAGTGTTAGTGAATAATAACTATCTAATTTAACTAACTAAATAACGTATAGGTACATTAAAAAAAAATATTAATCTAATACTTGTGTGAGATTTATTTTCTCTTTTCATAATTTCTTCTTTTCATATTTCGTTCTTTTTTTTGTTTTTCATTTCATTTTTCTCACATTTCATTTTATTGATATTAATTCAATTAAGAAGTTAAGTTAACTAATTAATTAGTATAGGATATGATGATCCATCCGTAGTCCTGATCCTGATGAATTCTTTTAGACAAAGTGTTGAAACGTTTCCGTCGGACAGAAATGTCAATTATCCTAGGATCCAAGAATTAAGTGCACATAGGATAATAAGTTCGACTTGTCGTCAGATATTGTTCCATGATTGTTCAACGAATATTCATATATTGTGTATGGACGTTAGACGAAGTTTCAATGTCAATATGTATACCTTGATTGTCTTTAGTTCAATTCTGTGATGCATATAGTGTTTATAATTATTAAATTGAAGTCAAGGTTAGTTCCCTTATAGTTGATACTTCGTTCTATCCAATGTAGTGATGATTGACGTATTTTAGGAATGTCAATGTTGATTATTCGTCGTCAATAGGATTACGTGACAAAGCATCCACCACAATGTTTTCAGTGCCAGGAATATGTTCAATGGAGAATTCAAATGGCTGCAGGATGATCGCGTATCTGGCGAGTTTTGGACTTTTGTGGTTTGATCTACGCAAAGATGCTACAGCACGCTGGTCAGTCTGTATGGTGAATGGAGCACCAAGCAAGAACTTCTCTAGTTTCGTGATTGCCCATATAACTGATAAAAGTTCCTTGTCCACTGTGGAATACTTTGTTTCTGCCGGCTTTAGCTTTCTTGAAATATATAAGGTAGGATGTAGAACGCCATCATGGTTCTGGAGCAGGCATGCACCGATGCCGTAGTTACTAGCATCTGTTCGTAAGAAAAATCTTTTGGAAGCATCGGGAAGTCTTAAAATTGGTTCATGCGAAAACAAATTTATAATTTTGTTGAAAGTTTCATTGCATATACCAGTCCATGTCACCTTCACCGGCATGTCTTTTTTTTTAACAATGAAGACAATACAGCCGTGATGGATGACAAGTTTGGTATGAATCTACTGTAATATTGAACAAGTCCTAACAAACTCCTGACCTGTTTCTTCGTCTGAGGAACTGCCATGTTTAGAATTTTGGAGACCGTACTAGGTAACGTTCGGATATATCCCGCTCCAATGATATGTCCCAAAAAGGTTATCTCATTACACGCGATCTGCACCTTTGTAGGTTTAGCAGTTAGATGATAATTCCTTAGAGTGTCGAAAACATATCTAAGTCCCGAAACATGTTCCTCAAACGACGAACTAAACAAGCATATGTCGTCAATATATGTAATAACGTCTGGTCTACCTGATAAAATTTGTCGCATCAGGCGAATGAAGGTAGCTGGTGCATTAACAAGCCCAAAAGGCATCACATTCCACTGGTATAGACCTTGTGGAGTGGAAAATGCGGTGTAGTACTTAGCCTTTTCGGTCAGTGGTATCTGCCAATAACCTTTAGTTAAGTCTATCTTACTAAATATAGTTGCGTTGGATAGACGTGGCAGTAAGTCGTCGATAAGTGGATGTGGTTCGCTGTCAACTATAGTCTTAGCATTTAATTTTCTATAGTCAACACATAGTCTGATGTTATTGTCCTTCTTCCGGACAATCACTAATGGAGAAGAGAATGGCGAATTACTAGTCTCAATGATTCCCAGAGACAACATCTGTTCAAGTTCCTTAGTAGTTTTAGCAAGGAAATGTAAAGGAACCGAATAGGGATGTACACGAATAGGTGTATCGTCATTGAGAGTAATGTCATGACTGATAGCCGATGTGCGACCCGGGACGTCGGTCAACACATCTGGATAAGATTGTAATAGATTAGCAATCTGTAGACGCTGTTGCGGTGTAACCGTTGAAGAAATGGTTACATCCCGCCAAGATTCAGTAGGTTGAACTACTGGTACCGGTAACGGTAACTGTACCTCAGGAAAAGAAGATTCTTCTTCCTGGATGACGGATAAGTTAGAATAGTAACAAGTAGATACTGTGTTGTCATCTAGTTCATGAAAAATTGACTGTAAGTGTTCAGGACGTGTATGAAATTGCTTGAGCATGTTAATATGAAATATCTTTTTGTGTCCCTTGATATCTAAGACGTAATCAACGTCGGAAATTTTATCAATGACTTTGTAAGGACCATTCCAAGATATCAATAATTTATTGTTATTGTGAGGAAGTAACACATAAGCCTCATCGCCTGGGAATAATTGGCGTAATCGTCGAGACCTATTTTGTAGAGATCGAGCCTTAGCTTTTGCAGCCTCAGAAGAAGCTGTTGCCAACTGGCAAGACTCAATAATGTTCTTCCGAAGATTAATCACATACTCGTAAGATGACTGAGTGTCCTGAGTCATCTCCGCGTCAATTAATAAGTCTTTTATTAGTCCCATAGGACCTCTTGGGGGAGCACCAAAAACTAATTCAAAGGGAGAGAAGCCAGTTTGTTCATGCGGTACCTCCCGATAAGCAAATAGAACAGCTGGGAGTGCTCTGTCCCAGTCATGAGGGTGCTTAACAGTAACCTTATGTAGTAGTTGTTTAAGTGTACAGTTAAGTCTTTCAACTGCACCATTACTCATAGGATGATAAATACTACTTAAATTCCTATCAATGTTCCAGGTTTTCATGACTTCCTTCATGGTGTCAGATATGAACTGTGACCCATGGTCTGATAAAAGTTTTCTAGGAAACCATATTCTAGAAAAGATGAGATGTAGTGCATCAGCTACATCTGTGGTAGTGGTGGTCTTTAATGGGATAGCTTCTGGCCATCATGTGCACAAATCAATGCACGTAAGGACGAATCTATGTCCTCTGGCCGATGGTAGCAATGGACCAATAATATCTATGGCCATCTTGCCAAACGGTCTTACTGAGATATCGCAAGCCTGAATAGGCGCCGTGTGAAAAGCTCCACGTGCTTTCACTTCTTGGCATGTAGTACAGGAACGTACATACTGCGAAATATCTCTTGACACTCCTGGCCAAAAGAATGAAGACAGTACTCGAGATCGTGTTCGAGTATATCCCATATGTCCAGCACACTGTGAGTCATGCGCATGTTGAAGAATGTACCGTCTAAAAGTATACGGGACCATAACTTGTTGTTTCATTTGTGATTTGTCATTAAAACATCTAATCAATATGTCATTTTTAATAACAAACCAATGTTTGTTATTATTACCTGAGGATAGATTGTCAACTTTATCAACCAGCTTAAAAAATTTTTTTAAAGATTTATCCTCTTTTTGTTTGGTTGCAAATGTTTCCCTGTCAATAGGTGAATTGACTACAAACTCCTCTTGGTTGTCTGCATTCATCTTATTATCACTAACTTTCTCCATGAGTTGAGTCTGCGCTCTAGTCGTCACGGCGTTTCCAGTGCATAGGTTATGTTTCTCCCATTCTATGATCTCATCTGGAGTACAATCTTTACTGCCGTGTATACGACCAACCATCAGATCAGCAATAGGCTTTTTTAGCATACATACTTTTACATTCCCTGTGAAAAAGGGTGTTCTAATCTGAACAATAGCTGTGGGGTAGAACTCAATAGTTCCACCAAATGTCATGCAGCGTACATATTCTCCTGTCGCACAGCTAGGATGTACCAGCGACTGACGTACACCAATCGTTGTGGATCCTGAATCTCTCAGCACTGAGACGACGGATCCATTAACGATTCCCCTGTTAAAAATTAGTGAGCCTGTTCCATCGTTGACTGCAAGACCTACCTCTGGTGTAATATGTCCGCAGTAAAGCACTGTTTCTTTCGCCTTCTGAAAAATAAGATTGCATTGTTGGCAACTATTTGCCACATTATAATTAATAGCAAAACATGCAGCAGAAGACTGTGTTGTATTATCGTCAAGTGGGACCTGAGCTATAGGGGTAGTATTATTTGTAACTGCCGCCCCTGTATTATGGTTGTACTGAGATAATCCCCGAGAATGAGATCGATTACGAGTATAATTGTTAGAATTATCTCGTCGTCCTCTATAGTAACTATTATCTCGATGTCTCGAGCCATGATTATTACCATTCCAGTTATTGTTATTATTGGGGGTATGTGATCGATTATAATTAGTGTTATGTTGACTATTGTGGTAGTTTGTTTGAGGTGAATAATTTCTATCTCGTGATCTACCTCTGTTGAACTCATTTTTATTGTTGAAATCATTATTATGTCCCTTCTGAAAGTTAACATTGTGATTTCTTTGGAACCTACTTCTGTCTACACTGTGATGTCTTTGTTTGTTATTATGATTGTAGGCCATATTAGACGCCACAGGTAGAGGTTCTCTTAATGAAGAGTTAGAAATGTTCGCATTCGGATGTGCCGAACAGTAGTTTAAAGAAATTTTTTCCAACTCGTCAATAGTACCTGGTTTACGCTCCTGCAAATATGCAAAGAATGGTTGGCTAACCGAAGATAATACCTTATCCCGTAGTAGTAAATCAACTAATTTGTCATACGATTTGTTGACCTCTGCCAGTTCAACCCATCTATTAAATGTATTGCGTATGTTCGCAATGAATCCTGCAAAATCTTTTGGAGATTCAGGTAAAATTCCCTTAAATTTCAACCTACAGTGTTCCTCGTCCAGGTGAAACCTTCGTAAAAGCAAGGACTTAATAGCACCGTAGTTATTTGCTATTGATGGGTCAGCATTTTGAGAAGCCGTCAATGGTTCTCCAACCAAGAATTCATTTAACTTGAGTACCCATGACTCTTCAGGCAAATGATTTGTTTTGCAAGTCTGTTCAAAACGTGACAGGAATGATGAAAGGTCGTCCTCGTTTAAGTTGAAAGTGGGTAATTTAAAGTTGTAGAAATGTTTAGTTTGGCTGGATGACGATCCATTTTGTGCGTTATTATTCTGGTTTGCAGCAGCACTTTGTGCATGAAATCTTGCTGTATCATTCTGAAGACGTGCTAATTCCAATTCGTCTCTCCTTTTTTTTTCTTCTTCTTGTCGACGTTCCTCCCTTTCCTGTTGAGCAATTTCTCTTAATCTATTTTCCTTGGCAATTTGCTTCATCTCACGTTCCTCCTCCTCTTTCTTTAATGCAGCCTTTTGTTCCTCCATTTCTGCTTTATGTTTTTCCAGTTCTGCCTCAGCAAACTGACGAAGTTCTTGAGATTTATAACCATATTCTTTACCAATTTTAACGAAATGGTCTATAGTAAGCATTTTGACTTTTATCCGGTAAGTAATTATTGATAATTACTGATTAAAATAGTCAATAGTAGCTTCAGAGTAATTATTATACTTACTCAACTTAGGAATATTCAATATAAATAATCACAATAGTACTGAACTCTTATGTCTAAGTTCAACTAGTAGACAATATTTTGTAACAATATTGTATCTAAGTACTAACTATATCATAAATAGTTATGATATCTGTTAACTATAATGTAATTACATCACACAATTAATCTCAATATCCAATAATGTTGGGTATGATTCCTAGTAATTATATTGTTCAATGTACTAAGTCACTCTCTTAGTACCAGAAAAGTATATTAAATAATATACAATGGGTCTGTCACCTCAAAGGTAGACTATAAGATTATTTTATTTGGTCAATATATATATTATATTATTATTATTATTATGCCCTAGGCATCTCTTATAAATTGTAGTGCTAATTTCTTGGACTATCACTGCATAATTATGCAATGTCCCATATTAACCTTAAATGTCAAAAAAAAAAATAAAAATTAATTAAATTAAATTACAAGTGTATTATTGAATATAATATCATATTATTAATGTAGTATTTAATATATATCATGAGGACAAACAAAACAATGATGCAACTAAAGGGTACAAACAATGTCAAGACGCAAACAAGACATTTTCACAATTAAAAATGAATTTATGAACTAAATAAAACAAGCGGAAGTGTCACACGGAAAACGAAGGGTCAAAAATTGACCCGAAGTCAACTGAATATGCAAAGTACACAAAAAAAAAAATGACTGCAAAAAATGATGACATCACAGGACTCATAACGGACGAACATTTAACAATCATAAAATAAATGATAGTAAGAGTAGACTGGACGAAATAGTTAACGAACATGATACAAAACTGAATAAAAATGTGAACTTAGTACAAATAAAATACGCCAGTTATCTACGGAACGGCACAGCTAACACAAACCGTCGAACGATAGCAGATCTGGACAGGCAGTCCACCGGCAAACCTCAATGGGGCTTCCAAAAGTGCAATCGTTTAACTGCCCTAAGACCGACTGAAATCTAGGTGGTCAGCTGTTCGCGACATTCCCCAGAGATTTCAGTTCCCTCCAACCGGCCCGCTAATTAACAACACATTAAAACAACCAAAAAATACATGAAACACATTCAGAAAAAAAAAACATGCCTATGCAGGCAAAAGGCATGGACTCAGTATTACTGTTTGCAATGACGACAGTTAAACAACTAGACTTATCTTTTCCGTTGCTTAGATCAGTGCTAGAGGTCGTCAACAGCTAGGCTAATGCCCCTGACTGTCTGCTCCTGTAGTCCATATCGTGTGTTTGCTTCAATGGCTCATGTTTCCCTTGGTTAGACTTAGAAAACGGCTTTGGTTTCTCTGACAGTTCACCTACACGACCTTCGGTGACGTCACGTTGTTAGGCATTATAATGAGTACAACGTCATCTTCGACTGGATCATGTGATCGAAACTTGATCGTAAATATTGTGGTTAACATGTGCGTAAGGAACAGAAGTTTGTTTCTTTTTTCTGTCGTTCCCCACATTCGGCCGCCACTTTGTTGCTGAGTTATTTTAGTGATTTCTTGTTCATCGTGCTTGTTTTATCATTACGCGAATTAGGGTGAAGCGTTCATACAACTCAGTAGCATGGTATGAAGAAGTAACATGTAATACTTGAACTCAGCAACATTAATGAAGTAATTAATGCCTTCAGATTGAGTCCGTAATATTTAATCACATATATACACAGGACGGTCATTTCAAATATGAGCAGAACCTAAATCCGTATAAGTCATGCATAAATTAATCAATAACGTAGACTGCTGGTTTACGTGTCAATGTCCGTTTAAGGATACAATGCAGTATTGTCATCAGAACATCACAGCTATATGCACGCGCAGATAGACATGGCTACCTGCCGACAGTGAGACTGCGAGTCTGAATATTTCATACGAATTTGACGATTATTCTCCTCCTTCTGAGGATTCTAGTTAAACACTAACCTCCATAAGTTTCCTCTCATATAGAGTTCTAGGACTGACCCTGGTCCATCATAAATGCACATATAAATGGCTATATCATGCCATTGAATTGGAAGGTTAGAAAACGCAGCTATTCAGCTTGGCGGTCAAGTAACAAAGGGTGGCGTCTCCTAGTTACCGACTGTGACCCAAACAACGCTAGACACGTCATAATCGATCGTGTATGGAGCGTTCAATAATTGAAACATCTATCGCAATATATTAAATGTCTTAACCTTTACAATTGCACGTCTGCTAACCTTTAGCAGACGGCGTTAATAACATATACCGTAACAACGGCACAGGACAGGAAGTTGTGGCATGTATTTGTTGATGGTCTATGCTCCACAGGGAGGTGATGAGTATTCAATGAGCAGTCGTTGCTTGACAAGATTCATTGTTTCAGAGAATCCTATCATGACTAGATTAAACTTTTCAGAGAATCAGTGTCTCAGAGTATCCTTTCTTGAAAACAATCAGTGTTTTGAAAGAATCATTGTTTGAAAACAATCAGTATTTAGCAAGAATCATTGTTTGAAGAAAAATTAAGTCGTGTGGTAGGAATCATTTACAGACTTTCATAAATGGGAGTTCACATAGATTAAGAAAGATTGAAATTGTATGACAAGATAGCCAATGTGGATTTGATGACAAGAACCAGGCAAGTACCAGTGAGATGAGAGATGAGAAGAAGACACTGACCTAAGATAGGACACACATTGACAAACCCATTGCTAGTGCTACAAGTACCAGTGAGATGAGAGATGAGAAGAAGACACTGACCTAAGATAGGACACACATTGACAAACCCATTGAGTACACAAGTACCAGTGAGATTGAGAAGAAGACACTGGCCTAAGATAGGACACATTGACAAACCCATTGCTAGTGCTACAAGTACCAGTGAGATGAGAGATGAGAAGAAGACACTGGCCTAAGATAGGACACACATTGACAAACCCATTGCTAGTGCTACAAGTACCAGTGAGATGAGAGATGAGAAGAAGACACTGACCTAAGATAGGACACACATTGACAAACCCATTGCTAGTACTACAAGTACCAGTGAGATGAGAGATGAGAAGAAGACACTGACCTAAGATAGGACACACATTGACAAACCCACCTACATTGCTAGATAGGACTACAAGTAGTGCACAAGTGAGATGATGAGAGATGAGAAGAAGACACTGACCTAAGATAGGACACACATTGACAAACCCATTGCTAGTACTACAAGACAATCCTTTTTTCCTGGAATCCCCCAGAGTAAAAGAGATAGAAACATGTGGAGAAGGAAATATAAATGACGGATAAAAATGGTGGGGAATAAAACTAGAAAGACGTGCAGGACAAAAAGATCTGGTTGGTTTTGTTGAAGGTTTATGATGCTTAGGGGGCTATGGGGTTTCTGATGATAATTTGTGTTGGTCACATGATACCTCATCTGTGTGTCACTTTATTTAATATCCCATTTTTGTGTCTGGTAATAATTTGTGTTGGTCACATGATACCTCAACTGTGTGTCACTTTATTTAATATCCCCTTTTTGTGTCTGGTGATGGGACCTAAGACGTGTCAACAGTGAAAAATGCAGTAAGCGACCCATAGCTAGACTGCTTGCGTCAGGGTCAGTGAACCAGAGCTGACCAAGACCCTACTCCACCTCCAAGTGGTGGGCCTGGAAACAGGCTGCATCACTGCAGTCTGGCTGAGTAAGTAGGGTTTGAAGAGGGAAGGCTAACCCGGTCCCAAATATGCCGTGCTGAAGTTCTATGTGTTGGCCGAAAGGCGCAAATATCGCAGCTTTGCTGTAAATGGACACAACGCAACCAACGTCCTTTTCAGGATGAACAAAGAAGAAGAAGTGTCTGGTGATAAGTTTGATAAAGTAAATTTTAGAGGTTAATGTAACAAGTTATGTTTCATTGGTGTAATTCTGGAGCAATGAAACAAACAAGAATTCCCACAGTGTCCTTTAAGAAAATCAGTTAATAGCATTACATGGAAGTCTTTTTTGGAATCACCAGGTTAAGAGAAAAAAAAAGAGGAAGATCTAAAGCACAGGGAGAAAGGATTTGAAGACAGATATATAAGGGGTAAAGAAGATATGGACAGATGTTCTATCGATATGGAAAAATAATGAAGTAAGTGGGAGTGGGAAGCAAGCAGATAACTTGATGGAAAAGGTGACAGTTCAACAGTCTTGTGTTAATCTGCTATAGTAGTAACCTTATGACTGTCATAACTGACAACGGTAATAGCCCACAACTGTTTTTTCCCCCCACTGTTCCTTTCAGTATGCTCTGTTCTCTTCTCCTTGTTGTTGTCAATATCCCATAGCTACAGAGCATGTTTACTCTTGGCAGCCCAATGCCATTCTTAGAAAAGTGCAGGTTTTCTTCAGTTGTTCCAATGTTCCATATAGTGAGTTGGTGATTGTCAAAGGTTTCTGTAATAGTTTTTTTCCTGGCATTTGTGAGTGATGGACACTTCATGAGGAGGTGTCTGGTTGTTTCATAAGGATGAAAGCAGTGTCTTCACATCGGTAGGTGCTGAGGGTTGATATGGTTTAGATGGCTGTTGACTCTGGCATGTCCTGTTTGAAACTGAAAGATACGACTTTGATTTCGTCTGTTGATGTTGTTGTTGTCTTTTGGGCAGGTCATTTCATTAAAGACATTTTGACCAGTCGGCTTGTTTGCCCATCTGTTCAGTCAGGTTTCCCTTGTGTTGTTTCTGAGAATCTGTTAGATTGTTCTCATGGTGCAAGGTCTGTCCTTTTTGTTATTTAGAGGCTCCTGTTTTAGCAAGTCTTTCAGCTGTTTCATTTCCTGTTAGATCACTGTGTCCAGGGATTCATTGTAGGGTTACACTGATGGAGTAGGCTGTGATCAAGTTGTGAACCGCTCTTCCTATAAGAAAGATTTTGTTTTCATATGGAGTCTGTTTAAGTGCTTCCAAGACATGGAGTCACTGAAAATTACTATGTCTGATGGCTTTTATTCCTTAAGTCTCAGATCTAAAAGTTGATATCTTTGTGTAGAGTCCGCACAAAAAATGTAGGCTAACAAGTTGACCAAAATAAACATATCCACATAAAAAAATCATTCTCTACTCAAAAGATCATTGCCAATTTATATTACATTATTATATTTACAACATACAGATTACGTTAAGGTTACTTGAACTATATATGTAATAATTTTTATACAGGTGTTCATTGAGACCTGAACATTATTGTTGAGGCCACTTCATGATGTGATTTTTATCGCGGTAAATTATTATTAGTGCCATGGTTATCACACCGTGTCGTACCTCAACTGAACGCAAGAAATACATGAAAGCGGTCGCCTGTGAGATGTGTATCTAGGTATGACAGAGGAGAGTGGGATGTGACGTCAGAGCGTCAAGATGTGTGCCTAAGACTGGCTTGTGTATCAACCATTATGTTGAAGCATATTCAAGAAATATTCATGGAAAAATGGTAAGCTTTGTGCTTTAAATGAGAGGCATGACAATATGCCAGGATTATAGTTGAAGTCAGTACGGGACGGTGATTCCCAATACAAAGACGTGTGTTGAAAGTATAATTGAACAGTGATAACGGGAGGACTCATTCCCCGAAGTTTATGGAATAAAGATTTGATATGCCGGGATGCTCAAACACCCCGATGTTGTTGGAAAAAGATATACTGAAGATTTGATATGCCGGGATGCTCTAATACCCCGATGTTAAATAGAATAAAGGAAGGATGTTATAAAAGTATCAACTAGGGAAAAGTTGAGTAACATTGTATAAAAGCGAACCAAGATAATGTTGGACTGAAAGTTAGAGGGAGTATTCATGCCATGTTCGTGATTGTGACATTTTGTGAATTCGTACTTACTGTGTATTAAACTGTTACCAAATCGTCTAAGCCGAGAGGTTCCTTCAATCATTCAAGGTTCAGTTAACCAGTTGATAGCCTTATTTAATAATTGAAGATAGACAGAAGGAGGTATCCAAGAAGATTGATTTCCAGAATATTTGACAATGCAAACCAAATTAAAAATAAAAGAACTTCCACTTCTTTATTCAAACAAATGGACCCTAGACAACAAAATGAAAGAATTCGGGCAATTTCTCTACCCCTTAACAGGAGAGAAATAAACTGGGGGCTCAGTCCTGTCAAACAACTGGGAACTGTCGTCTTATAGCTGAAATAACTGGTTACATCCTATCGGATAAGCCGTCTGATAACTAGCAGTTTGGTCTACTTGGGACATTAAGAAAAGAATTTTTCTTCTTTCGAAAATGAAATCAACTAAGGCTGGACTATTACACTGAACTTCTACGCAGGATTTTTAACATTTGAGGAACGATACGATTGTAAATTTGCGGAAAAAAAATGTACATTCACTGAATTTCACGATTGAAGATGACATGTAACGGCTGCTCCATGTAGATGCATCAAAGATCGTTGACCTGACCTTGAGGACTGTCAAGATTCAACGCTTCGACATCAAATTGATTCGGTTCGAACTTCACAACTCTTCATTCAAGATTTTAAACACTGGCAAATCACGCAATTTTTGATCTTGAACGTTAAATGACAATCGGGCAATTTTACTTAGTGACGTCATCAAAGCCGGCAGACGTTCAAAATACCTTTTGTTCAACTTGGAATCAGGCAAGATTTTCGTCCATTTATGGGTTTCTGAGATCAAATTGAAGCACATACACACTGATTCCGTATCTGGAGAGGTTCTGAGATACAAGAAAGATAAGTAGAGCTATAAATTATCTAATGCGTGACATTGTTTGACCATTTCGAACACTTTTGCCAGTCAACACCTAGTCCGTCATACTTGTTATTTCATCTGCATGTTTATATGTACAAAGTAAATGCTCGCTATTTGTAAATTTTCTTCGGAAATTTTGCAAATGATGAGGTCCTATTAGGTTATTGTCGGTTGTCCGGTCAAAGAAAATAATAGTGGAATTTTAGTCTTTGACTGCATAACAGACATCATTATTTGTATAGATTGTTCCGTCAAGTCTACGTTATATATTTTCATGCACTAATTTACATATTAGGTCATTGTATGCACAGCTGTTTTTACTATCACTCTTGTCTCAGTGTGAAATTTGACGATTTGCTGTTTTCGTTTGTACTTCTGTCTTGTTTATTTTACAAGTAATTATTCTAATTTGTTGTTGCTTGTCAACAAGTATTTGTTTCTCTTATTCCCGTTAAATTTGTAGAGTAATGTACTGTAATTCGACATGTCTCTTTATTATCATCATCATTGACTTGTACTATTCTTTTTCATTGTGCTCGTCTCTCATTCTTAGTATGTTCATTCCTTCATAAGGTATAAATTCAGTCAATACCATAATTTATTATACTTAATTAAGTGATATTAAGGGGAGATTTGACACTTGTTGATTCGAATCAGAACACAAGATGTCGTCACTGTCAGAATTTATTGAGATGGGTTTGCGTTTGGGCAAATCGGGAATTGATTTGGAATCATATGCTGATAAATATTATCATGATTATTTGGAACGTATGGAACGGAAGGAGCAACGAGATTTAAAGAAGCAGGAGCTTGATCAAGTAAAGGAATTGGAAGAGAAGAAATTGAAAGAACTAGAAGCAGCTAGAGAGTTGGAAAGGGCAAAAATGGTTCAAAAAGAAAAAGAACAAGAAGCTGCTCGAAAAGAACAAGAGGCCACTCGTAGAGATCAAGAAGCATCTAGAGAGCTAGAACGGCAGAAAATGGAACTCCGGAGAATGGAACTACTTCAGCTGGACCAAGCACACAAAAACGCTATTGAACTTCAGTCATTGAAATTACAGGCTGATAAAGAAAAAGAGATTGAGATTGCAAAGATTAATGCACAGCATACTGGTGCTAATTCACAAGGTTCTCAGGGTAATAATTTTAATTATCCAAAAATTAAATTACCAAATTTTGACGACAAACGGGACTGCATGGACTCGTTCATTATGAGATTTAAAATGAGGGCTATGGATTTGAAGATCCCAAAAGATAGGTGGCCTATTATCTTTTCAGACTACTTAACAGGGGAAGCAATGCGTTGTTTCATGTCAATTGATGAAACAAGTCGATCTGATTTCGATATTGTTGCCAATACTTTGATGGCAAAATTTCAGCTCACTGAGGAGGGTTTTCGATCCAGATTTCACTCTGCAGTTCCGTCCAAGAATGCAGATTTTTGGAGAGTTCATCTCTTCTATTAAATTGTACTTGGGTCGATGGATAGATTTATCGGGTATCAATAAATCTTTTGATGAATTATTTGACCTAATGCTCAGGGATAAGGTTTTATCTACCTGTGGCGCAGATTTTGTTAGTTTTTTGCAGGAGAGAAAGCCAAAATCTATCAATGAATGTCAAGAACTTGGAAGAAACTACATGTCTGCACATCCAAACAAGAAAATTCGTAAGGTTTCCTTTGATAATGCATTACCTGTATGTGTTTCGTACCACGACGGAGGAGTAGGTGAACACCGTTCTCGCCCAAGGAGTGCGGAGGGCAGATATAGGAGTAATTATAGATCTTCCTTTCGAGGACGGTACAATTTTCCTCGTCGTCAGTCACCATCTCACTTCGGTGGGTATAGATATTCTAATTACTCTAACCGAGGTCGTGGACAACACTACGGTAATAGCAGTGATGATATACATCACAGATTTGATAGAAGAAATTCAGGTGAACGCTTCAATGGAAATGGTAGGTGTAATTTTGATGGGGTAAACAATAAGCACGGCAAACAATGCAATCACAAACCTGATCACAAAAATGATTGTAAAGTGGCAAAAGGGAAGGCAGACCATGCTAATGTCTGTACCCAACTTTGTGATCATGATAGCCATGTTGAACAGGCTAATGCATGCATTGTACGCTCAAGCAAAGATAACAATTGCACTGAGTGTAATACACTTTATGAGCCAGGTGCTAAAACTAGACTTTTGTGTGGCCATATTTTTTACCAGCGATGTCTGTCTGCGATTTTATTGGTCGCCTTACATTACACAAAGGTTTTATAGGTGACAGACCAGCCACCATTCTTCGTGACACAGGATGCACGATTGTCGGGATACGGAAATCGTTGCTGGATAAATCATCATTTACAGGAAAGTCACTGAAATGTGTTACTTTTGGTGGTAACATTGAATGGTTTCCCATGGCAAAGGCGGAGATCGACACACCATTTTATTCAGGGACTGTACTCGTGTGTGGGTTGGAGAACCCTGTAAGTGACGTGATACTTGGTAACATTCCAGGTGTAAAAGACTGTTCACCTGATGAAATTGCAGAGTGGGTCAACAAGCACCCATTGATGGCGAATGCGGTCACTACAAGAGCTCAGCATGAAGCAAGCATTTTGACCGATGCATCTCCATCTGTCATGGAGGAGACGCCACTGAGAAATGCTCAAAACATTTCTCCGATTATCTTTACACAAAAACAAAATGAGGATGAATCTTTAAAGAAATTATTCACTTTGGCTGAAACAAAACAAATTAAGATTACTAAAAGCTCATCATATTGGTTTAAGTTTCGCAACAAGGTTTTGATCAGATGTTTTAAAAAGGGAGATGATCAGGTAAAGAAACAGATTGTGGTACCAAAAAGTTTTAGACCTTTAGTTTTAAATACAGGTCATGATGTACCTATGGCAGGACACTTAGGTCGTAATCGGACTTTGTTTCGAATTACTACAAATTTTTATTGGCCTGGCATCAACACAGATGTGAAAAGATATTGTAGATCTTGTCATACGTGTCAAAAAGTCGCACGCAGGGGTAAGAACCAGACAGCACCCTTGCAAGTCACAGATGTGCCTGTGCGCGCATTTAAGAAACTAGCTATAGACATCATCGGTCCATTGTCTGTAATGTCGGATCGAGTTTTTTTATATATTTTAATTGATAAGGGTGGATTTAGGCTAAATGATAATGGTGCGCCACAATGCCAGGTACGTTAGCTCCGTATAAGATTGACGACCACTTGCCACCCCTATCGACACCTGGTATTAAAGTGCAAGATGTAGGTGTCTTCTCTGATTTAGAATGTTGCTGTGTGTGTTGCAGTAGAACAGTTCACAGGGTACACCACAGGCAACATGACGTGTAGAGTCATAGAAATGGTAACTTCGTTGTATAATTTTTTCCATTTATTGCACGCCACAAAACAGTCAGGATATTTATATCATCAACATAGTTCAACGAGTTCAGCATTCAAAATCATAGAGTTCTAGTTCGCGAAGCTGTATAAATAATATATATAAATTCTGCAACAGTGTCAGCTGCAGATCATCACTGTTCATAGACAATAATAAATATTCCCTTTCTGATGCTAGCAGATCAGATGTATACAATCAGTCCGTTTACTGTCTGCACGTCAATAGCATACATGGATTACAGGTCAGCTCGACCTTTATAATGTTTCTAAGTCTAACCATCTGACTTGGACGTGATCTCTGATATAACGAATCCTGGAACACAGACAATAGTCTTGTTGGTCTAGAGCGACCCATATATATATAACTAGTTCAGGTATAAAGATACCGGTGACTTAATCCTAGTCAAAGTACCTCTCCATTTTGAATCACACAGGCGAGCAAAAAGGCGACAAAATGACGAACCTCTAGATGATAGCATAAAGTTCGATACAAGAGGAATTACCTTATTTCGGAAAATCAACCATGAACATATGCCTCCAGGCAGGCTTGAATAATACTGGGAAATAGTCTAGTTAGCTAACTAACTCACCAAGACAATGTATTTCCCTCAGAAAATCACAAGACGCAGGTCGCGTCTGCTCGCTACTTAGCCCATTTCTAAACTCCCCGAGCTGGCCGGAACAACAAATGAAAACCAAGTCGAGACATGCGCAGAACGACAATCTCTGAGTCGCCATTCACAATAAGACGATTCTGAGAACATTCGAGATAAAAGTCTTACACAGTCGCGCCTTTTATGGTCATGAAAAGAAGCGTTAAGACAGGTTTTCAGACATCTACCATAGTTGACTGGTACTACCAAATAAGGAGATGTGGTCACGCTTCGTTCAAGAAATTATAGACCGAACGTGTCTCTATACAAGAGGAGGTAAACTCCTAAAAAATAGCAGTATCAATATTTCGGGTTCTGTCCCTTTGACTGTAAATATATATAATATACATTTCAGTCAAAAAATGATCATACATACGAAAAATGTTTATACAAACGAAAAATAATAATGATCCGTGCGTAACATTAATGTGCATCGATTTGTGCACTAGATGGCCTGAGGCCATACCGTTAAAAAACATTAATACCATATCAGTTGCGGAGGCTTAGAACTTGATTTTTACAAGGATAGGTTTTCCTGAGGAAATACTGTCGGATAGAGGGACACAATTTAAGTCTGAACTTATGAGCGCGATAGAAAGCTTGTATTGCATAAAACATTCATTCACAAGTCCATATAGACCAAGTTCAAATGGGGTTTGTGAAAGATTTAACGGCTGTCTTAAGTTAATGCTTGGGAAGGTTACTGATACACACCCTCGGGATTGGGATAAGATTCTGCCATCGGTTCTCTTTGCTTACAGAGAGATCCCTCAGGAAAGTACTGGATTCTCTCCCTTTGAACTCGTGTATGGTGCGAATCCGAGAGGCCCGTTATATCTACTGAAGGATTTAATCCTCGGTACGTCTCAGGATGACGCAACTCGCAGTAGTTACGAGTTCGTTGTTGATTTACGACAAAGGTTAGTGGATGCATGCATGTCAGATCGCATCACAGAGTATACAAACGGCAACTCAAAAATCGAGGTTGCTACATAACCAATCTCGTACCCTAAGATCATTTGTCCCAGGCGAAGAAGTCTTACTACTCCTACCCATTAAGGAAAATAAGTTGTTAATTTCATGGCAGGGGCCATACAAAGTAGTGAAAAAGATCACAGATGTTGATTACTCAATTGATATTAAAGGGAAAATTAAAACGTATCATCTAAATATGTTGAAATTATACACACCAAGACCATCTGAATTGGTGGATGTCTTGGATGAGGTTCATCGATCCTCATGCGCTGTGGTTCAGTCTGAGGATGCTACATCTGATATTCCGTTGGAATTCACTTTACCTTCTATTTCTGCTCATGAGACGTGGCAGGATGTTTCTATTTCGTCATCACTTTCGCATTCTGAACAAATTCAGATCCGTGATGTGTTACGTTCTTTCTCTGACGTATTTTCAGAACATCCAGGTCATACTGACTTAATATCTCATGAGATTGTGATCACTAACTCTACTCCGATTAAAATCAGACCATATCCTATTCCTCTTCACTACAGAGATAAGGTGGATAAGGAAATCTCAGATATGCTTAAAATGGGTATTATTTCACACTCTTCGTCTTCTTATTCTTCTCCAATGGTATTGGTGAAGAAACCAGATGGATCTTTACGCATCTGTATTGATTTTCGGAATCTAAATCAAGTTACAGTCACAGATGCTGAGCCAATTCCAATTTTGGAAGATCTTCTTCCACAGCTGGCTAACCCGACATTCTTTACTAAACTAGATTTGGCAAAAGGATACTGGCAAATTCCGTTGTCTGAAAATTCGAGACATTTGACAGCATTTGCCACGCCAAGAGGTTTATTTGAATGGAATTATATGTGTTTCGGGTTAGTGAATGCACCTGCGACATTTGTCCGCATGATGCGCCGTTTGGTTGGCGATAGACCCGATGTCATCACATATATAGATGACATTTGTTTATTCCATAACACATGGGAAGAACATATTGTAGGTTTCAGTTCTTTGCTAGAACAGCTTAGAAAGCATCATTTGACAGTTAGACCTTCGAAAGTACAGATAGGTTTTCAGGAAATATCTTTCCTAGGTCATAAAATCGGTAATCATCGACTTTATCCTTCTGATAGTCTGGTGAATAAAATCCTGAACATTCAGATACTGAAAAATAAGAAAGAGGTCCGTAGTCTGTTAGGGCTCATTAACTATTATCATAAATTTATTCCGGACTTTTCGTCTATCTCTGGTCCTCTTTCGGAGTTGACGTGCAAAGGTGCTCCTCTTAAAGTAATGTGGTCAAAGAACTGTCAGTTAGCATTGGATAAGATTAAAATTCTATTTTCGAATCATCCTATTTTGATTCTGCCAGATATCCATGAACCATTCTATATTCGCACAGACGCTTCTCAGATGGGAATCGGTGGCAGTTTGATGCAACTTGTCAACGACGTACTCCATCCTTGCTTCTTTGTGAGCCGGAAGTTGTCTGCAGCAGAGAAGAAATATTCAGCGGGAGAAAGAGAGCTCCTTGCTCTCGTTTGGACCATATCAAAACTTTCTCGCTACTTGCTCGGACGAAAATTTTACGTTGAGGTAGATCATCATCCTTTGACCTCAATGAAACCAAAAGCATTTAAGAACTCAAGAATCTACAGATGGTTTCTGCTACTGCAACAGTTTTCTTTCGAAATCAAGCACATACGCGGTGAGGACAATTGGTTAGCTGACTTGTTGTCGCGATTTGCAACTCACCAGGACTAATATATTTCACATGGAACTTTGCATCCAGGTTTATGGTTCCACTTTGTTTGGACATCATAGTGTGTCTTCTGGACTTGCTATTTCTTCCGGATATATTGACTCAAATTTTACTGCAATTTTGGTTATTTAATAATTGCTCTTCACATTTTTATGTATATGTCTAAATACCTGATACTTCTCAGTAGAGTGCTTGTATGCATGTATGTATCTGTAAGTAAGATTGCTGGAAGTTATACCCTACAGGATCTTGCGCGTTTCCTGAAGTAAACGCTCGGGAGCGTGAGGGGTAATGTTGAGGCCACTTCATGATGTGATTTTTATCGCGGTAAATTATTATTAGTGCCATGGTTTTATCACACCGTGTCGTACCTCAACTGAACGCAAGAAATACATGAAAGCGGTCGCCTGTGAGATGTGTATCTAGGTATGACAGAGGAGAGTGGGATGTGACGTCAGAGCATCAAGATGTGTGCCTAAGACTGGCTTGTGTATCAACCATTATGTTGAAGCATATTCAAGAAATATTCATGGAAAAATGGTAAGCTTTGTGCTTTAAATGAGAGGCATGACAATATGCCAGGATTATAGTTGAAGTCAGTACGGGACGGTGATTCCCAATACAAAGACGTGTGTTGAAAGTATAATTGAACAGTGATAACGGGAGGACTCATTCCCCGAAGTTTATGGAATAAAGATTTGATATGCCGGGATGCTCAAACACCCCGATGTTGTTGGAAAAAGATATACTGAAGATTTGATATGCCGGGATGCTCTAATACCCCGATGTTAAATAGAATAAAGGAAGGATGTTATAAAAGTATCAACTAGGGAAAAGTTGAGTAACATTGTATAAAAGCGAACCAAGATAATGTTGGACTGAAAGTTAGAGGGAGTATTCATGCCATGTTTGTGATTGTGACATTTTGTGAATTCGTACTTACTGTGTATTAAACTGTTACCAAATCGTCTAAGCCGAGAGGTTCCTTCAATCATTCAAGGTTCAGTTAACCAGTTGATAGCCTTATTTAATAATTGAAGATAGACAGAAGGAGGTATCCAAGAAGATTGATTTCCAGAATATTTGACAATGCAAACCAAATTAAAAATAAAAGAACTTCCACTTCTTTATTCAAACAAATGGACCCTAGACAACAAAATGAAAGAATTCGGGCAATTTCTCTACCCCTTAACAATTATTATATTAACAACATACTGATTACGTTAAGGTTACTTGAACTATATATGTAATAATTTTTATACAGGAGTTCATTGAGACCTGAACATTATTTCAAGGGTTCCTCCAGGATAAAAAGGTTGAGATAGTCTGTTTTAGATGGAAAATGTTGAGTCTGTTTTAGATGGAAAATGTTGAGTCTGTTTTAGATGGAAAATGTTGAGTCTGTTTTAGATGGAAAATGTTGAGTCTGTTTTAGATGGAAAATGTTGAGTCTGTTTTAGATGGAAAATGTTGAGCCTGTTTTAGATGGACAATGTTGAGTCTGTTTTAGATGGACAATGTTGAGTCAGTTTTAGATGGACAATGTTGAGTCTGTTTTAGATGGAAAATGTTGAGTCTGTTTTAGATGGAAAATGTTGAGTCTGTTTTAGATGGACAATTTTGAGCCTGTTTTAGATGGAAAATGTTGAGTTTGTTTTAGATGGAAAATGTTGAGTCTGTTTTAGATGGAAAATGTTGAGTCTGTTTTAGATGGAAAATGTTGAGTCTGTTTTAGATGGAAAATGTTGAGTCTGTTTTAGATGGAAAATGTTGAGTCTGTTTTAGATGGAAAATGTTGAGTCTGTTTTAGATGGAAAATGTTGAGTCTGTTTTAGATGGAAAATGTTGAGTCTGTTTTAGATGGAAAATGTTGAGTCTGTTTTAGATGGAAAATGTTGAGTCTGTTTTAGATGGAAAATGTTGAGTCTGTTTTAGATGGAAAATGTTGAGTCTGTTTTAGATGGAAAATGTTGAGTCAGTTTTAGATGGACAATGTTGAGTCTGTTTTAGATGGAAAATGTTGAGTCTGTTTTAGATGGAAAATGTTGAGTCTGTTTTAGATGGAAAATGTTGAGTCTGTTTTAGATGGAAAATGTTGAGTCTGTTTTAGATGGAAAATGTTGAGTCTGTTTTAGATGGAAAATGTTGAGCCTGTTTTAGATGGAAAATGTTGAGTCTGTTTTAGATGGAAAATGTTGAGTCAGTTTTAGATGGAAAATGTTGAGTCTGTTTTAGATGGAAAATGTTGAGTCTGTTTTAGATGGAAAATGTTGAGTCTGTTTTAGATGGAAAATGTTGAGTCTGTTTTAGATGGAAAATGTTGAGTTTGTTTTAGATGGACAATTTTGAGTCTATTTTAGATGGAAAATGTTGAGCCTGTTTTAGATGGAAAATGTTGAGTCTGTTTTAGATGGAAAATGTTGAGTCTGTTTTAGATGGAAAATGTTGAGTCAGTTTTAGATGGAAAATGTTAAGTCTGTTTTAAATGGAAAATGTTGAGTCTGTATTAGATGGAAAATGTTGATTCTGTTTTAGATGGAAAATGTTGAAACTGTTTTAGATGGAAAATGTTGAGTCTGTTTTAGATGGAAAATGTTGAGTCTGTTTTAGATGGAAAATGTTGAGTCTGTTTTAGATGGAAAATGTTGAGCCTGTTTTAGATGGAAAATGTTGAGTCTGTTTTAGATGGAAAATGTTGAGTCTGTTTTAGATGGAAAATGTTGAGCCTGTTGTTAAACTCTGTTTAGTTGTTAACTCATACTGGCTACTAGTTGTTAAATCATGCTTTATTTGTTAAATACCGTGAATGTCCACCAGTTGATAAATGTAGATGTTGGGACTGGTGTAGTAAAGTGTAACGATTGTCAACTCATTAAACCCAGCACAGTTTTGGTCATACAGGTCATCTTGTCCTGGAACATGCTGAGGCTCCGACAAGAATGTGAGTGTAAACAATGAGTGTGTATGTGAATGTCAGAACGCGAATGGTAGAATGATTCGATAGAGTTGACAGGTTGGTAGTACATCACTCATACTCACACTGTTCGAATTCAAGAAGTACTGGAACTACGGTGGTCTTTTTATAACATTTAATGGGACGCACACTTGGACAGTACGTGTATGGTTACAGGAACAAATGTCGACATAGACAGCATAATGTTGATCACAGGAATATCATCTTAAGTTAGCATTCATGCTTGGCAAATATCATAATGGAGCATTCGTAAATAAGCATTCAGAGTTCCATCATGTAAATCATCTGGCTTTACTGACTGGGCACGTCAGACCATAACCAATATATAGGAAGGCTCCTAGACCTAACCTCGTCTAGTGAATATCCCTTCACGTAAAGTTCAATATATATATTTTCCATAAAGATATAGGAATCCCAGACATGGGTTCTCACATGTAGCAGTGATCTCTTGGTTCATCGAGCGATAGTACAGGCATCCCTTTTTCTCACTCGATAAATACAAAGTATATGAATTTCAACATGGCTGTTCTTCTCTCGTGAGTTTCACTCACTATAGGACCCAGACCAAAATTGGTCATTCGTTAAATGTCCTCATTTCTTCATGACTTCTATCATAGAAGTAATTGAATAATATCATATAATCTAGTGCTGATACATAGGAATGTCGTCTTCCTTTGAATAAATATTCTTTTCAAAAGTACCACTGTGCATCTGTTTATCGACAACGATGGCGAAGCCCAAGTTCATAATAAATTGTGGTTTTACCTTTCTATGCGAAATATAACTTTGCCATTCCTTGGCAAAAGAGAATAAACACTGGGGTAAAGTACATACAACATGTCTAAATGACTATCACTTTTCCCCATCTACTTATAGATCACTTTTTCGGCGATAGGCCGCTACCACAAAATTCTACATCCAGACAGGATGACAGCCATGAATCACACCCCTTGCTAGCGATACTTCCGCTGCATAGCCTTTGACCTTTTCTAGCCACAACCAACATAGTTCGACTTAGAAATGTAAAGATATCCATATATAAGACAGACTCGTCCTACTCATACAAACACTACGTATAAATTCAGGCCATAGATATACTGAAGCAAGAACAATCTATTCCTACCCAGCCAAAGAATAAATCGCAGTAGGCCTAGACTCGTCCGCGGAGTCCGATCGAAGATGACGGAACTACTTTCAAGGGAAGTAACTCAAAAATGACTTCTCCTTAAGCACTTAAAAAGGAAATACTTTGATTACAAAATATTTGCGAACATAATAAGTATATAAATGTATTATATTGCAAGATAGTAAAAATTGCCCTTTACAGTCTTACCACACCTCCCGGGAAAAAAAAAATAATAAAAATTTTTTTTTTTTTTTAAAAACATCTAGGAGCAACGTAGAATAGGCTCACAACGCAAGAATACTGCGCAGATGAAAATATCAGGAATAACTATAATTCCTAATATGACCGGTGAGAATATATATCTCAAAATCTGAGAGAAATTGTTTCTCTACGAATAAATGTTTCCAGGAAGGTGTGATGTACGTATAATACAATTCTGGTAATTATACAATGCATACCAAAAATTCACACTATAATCTTAAATTTATGATTTATGAAGAAACAATCATCAAAGAACAGCGGTGAATAAACATCAATAAACCGCTAAGTAGCGATACCATCATTCTATTATTAAATTACAAATGTGTATCTTAGTAAAGAAACAAAAAATAACTGTTGTAAAGTTATACATATATAAAAAGATCCAATATTTAACAGTTAAGTGGCATCATGTGGGCATCTGGACAGAATGTCCGCCATCACATTTTCTGAACCACGGATAGCTCGTACCGAGAAATGAAAAGGTTGAAGAGCGATTGCGTATCGAGTTGATCTCGAGCTCTTCAAGTTCTTACTTTGGATAGCCGTAAGAGCTTTTTGGTCAGTTTCCACTACAAAATGCGCGCCCAGAAGGAATCTTTGGAGTTTGAGAATTGACCAAACCATTGCCAATAATTCACGGTCTAAAACCGAGTAATTCCTTTCTGCAGCATTAAGTTTTCTGGATATATACATTACAGGATGCAGAGTTCCAGAGTACTCTTGCATTAGTGCCGCTCCAATCCCAGTGGATGAAGCGTCACTACGAAGAACAAATGTCTTATCTGTTGTAGGTAACACTAAAATAGGTGGTGATGAAAACATAGTTTTGATCTTCTCTAGCGAAGATTGGCATTCATGAGACCAGTGAACCATGTTAGGCGACCCTTTCTTTAATAGTGTAGAGAGAGGTGCCATGATAGAGGACAGATTCGGAATGAAACGTCCATAAAATTGTATGAGACCTAAAAGACTTCGCACTTGCTTTTTAGTCCTAGGGATAGAGATGTTAAGTATCTTAGTGATATTATGGTCTTCTGTCTTCAAGAAACCGTGACCTACTCGATGGCCTAAGAAAGCAATTTCGCTAAAGCCAATACAAGCTTTAGATGGTTTTGCTGTCAGGTTATACTCATGCAGAGTTGATAATAATTCAACTAACCCTGAATAGTGATCTTCCCAAGTATCGCTGAAAAGACAGATGTCGTCTAGATAAGCAATGACATCTGACCGATACGATAGGATTCGACGCATCATGCATACAAATGTAGCTGGTGCGTTCATAAGGCCGAAAGGCATAAAATTCCATTGGAAAAGGCCTCTGGGAGTAGAGAAAGCGGTAAGAGGTTTGGCGCGTTCGGATAATGGAACTTGCCAATATCCTTTAGACAAATCAAGTTTAGTGAAAAAATGTGATTTAGAAAGACGAGTAAGTAGCTCTTCTAGTAAAGGCATAGGTTCAGCATCGAACTTCGTAACTTCATTCAATTTGCGATAGTCAACGCAAAGACGTATGTTATTGTCTTTTTTTCGAACAATAACCATCGGCGAAGAATATGCAGAAGTGGATGGTTCGATTATTTGTAAATCTATCATTTCATCCAACTCCTTTTCAACCTGTGTTTGGAAATGTATAGGGATAGGATAAGGTCTAACCCTGATTGGAGTATGTTCAGTTAGAACAATGTCATGCTCAATGACATGAGTTTGTCCAGGGATGTCAGTGAGGACATCCTGAAATGTTTGTAACATAGACGAAACTTGTCGCCGTTCTCCTAGAGACAAATCAGGAGAAACAGTAACGTCTTTCCATGATTCACTAGAATGAAGTGGGATCATTGGAAGCGGAAGATTAACATCCGAAAAACTTGTTTCCTCATCCTGTATTACAGACAGTGATGAGTAATGACCATGTTTGACATGAGAATCGTCCGTTGCCTGGAAAATAGGCTGTAGATAGTCAGGACGTTCATGGAACTCCGTAAGTTGTTAAATCACGCTTTATTTGTTAAATACCGTGAATGTCCACCAGTTGATAAATGTAGATGTTGGGACTGGTGTAGTAAAGTGTAACGATTGTCAACTCATTAAACCCAGCACAGTTTTGGTCATACAGGTCATCTTGTCCTGGAACGTGCTGAGGCTCCGACAAGAATGTGAGTGTAAACAATGAGTGTGTATGTGAATGTCAGAACGCGAATGGTAGAATGATTCGATAGAGTTGACAGGTTGGTAGTACATCACTCATACTCACACTGTTCGAATTCAAGAAGTACTGGAACTACGGTGGTCTTTTTATAACATTTAATGGGACGCACACTTGGACAGTACGTGTATGGTTACAGGAACAAATGTCGACATAGACAGCATAATGTTGATCACAGGAATATCATCTTAAGTTAGCATTCATGCTTGGCAAATATCATAATGGAGCATTCGTAAATAAGCATTCCGAGTTCCATCATGTAAATCATCTGGCTTTACTGACTGGGCACGTCAGACCATAACCAATATATAGGAAGGCTCCTAGACCTAACCTCGTCTAGTGAATATCCCTTCACGTAAAGTTCAATATATATATTTTCCATAAAGATATAGGAATCCCAGACATGGGTTCTCACATGTAGCAGTGATCTCTTGGTTCATCGAGCGATAGTACAGGCATCCCTTTTTCTCACTCGATAAATACAAAGTATATGAATTTCAACATGGCTGTTCTTCTCTCGTGAGTTTCACTCACTATAGGACCCAGACCAAAATTGGTCATTCGTTAAATGTCCTCATTTCTTCATGACTTCTATCGTAGAAGTAATTGAATAATATCATATAATCTAGTGCTGATACATAGGAATGTCGTCTTCCTTTGAATAAATATTCTTTTCAAAAGTACCACTGTGCATCTGTTTATCGACAACGATGGCGAAGCCCAAGTTCATAATAAATTGTGGTTTTACCTTTCTATGCGAAATATAACTTTGCCATTCCTTGGCAAAATAGAATAAACACTGGGGTAAAGTACATACAACATGTCTAAATGACTATCACTTTTCCCCATCTACTTATGGATCACTTTTTCGGCGATAGGCCGGCTACCACAAAATTCTACATCCAGACAGGATGACAGCCATGAATCACACCCCTTGCTAGCGATACTTCCGCTGCATAGCCTTTGACCTTTTCTAGCCACAACCAACATAGTTCGACTTAGAAATGTAAAGATATCCATATATAAGACAGACTCGTCCTACTCATACAAACACTACGTATAAATTCAGGCCATAGATATACTGAAGCAAGAACAATCTATTCCTACCCAGCCAAAGAATAAATCGCAGTAGGCCTAGACTCGTCCGCGGAGTCCGATCGAAGATGACGGAACTACTTTCAAGGGAAGTAACTCAAAAATGACTTCTCCTTAAGCACTTAAAAAGGAAATACTTTGATTACAAAATATTTGCGAACATAATAAGTATATAAATGTATTATATTGCAAGATAGTAAAAATTGCCCTTTACACCTGTTTTCTTACTTGGCATAGATTTCTGCTGCACCGGAAATCTACATTGAGAATTCCTTGTGATCCTTCATGATATTCATTTATTACCTTACTGCTCACTATGTTATCTCTATTTTTTTCTTAAACCCTTTTAAGCCGGTCTCCAGTTCCCTTCTCTATATTTATGTTGGATGTCCATCTATTTCTGTTAGCTTTGTGATTCCAGAACAAGGACTGCCTTGTAATACTAACAGCTGGATTTTCTCAATGTTTGTCTTATCCTAATGCCAACATCTTTGTCTCTTGTTTCATTGGTATCTGTCTGGTTCTTTCCATTAGTTTTACGATGGAGATCTTGTCATACCATTTTAATCTTTCCATTAGTTTCATGATGGAGATCTTCTCACAACATTTTAATCTTTCCATTAGTTTTATGATGGAGATCTTCTCATACCATTTTAATCTTTCCATTAGTTTTACGATGGAGATCTTGTCATACCATTTTAATCATTCCATTAGTTTTACGATGGAGATCTTGTCATACCATTTTAATCTTTCCATTAGTTTCATGATGGAGTTCTTGTCATACCATTTTAATCTTTCCATTAGTTTCACAGTGGAGTTCTTGTCATACCATTTTAATCTTTCCATTTTGCTCAAGCACTCATATATGATAATTGGAGTGGCTAAAAGGTATGGCGTCCACCTCAGATTCTAAATGTACCAGGTTCGATCCCCAGTAGAGGGAATATACTTTATGGAAATTAATTTTTTTTTCTGAACCAGTGTTCCTAGTGATGGCATACTCCCCGCCCACCTTCCCCTCCCCTCCCCAGACTCCTATGGTAGTAGATTGGATGCCTAGCCTTCACGGATAAGGGAGAACAAACAGGAGGTCCTGTGTGCTAGCTTCGCACGTTAAAAATCCCACAGCAGAGTAGGCCATAAGGCAGCTGCCCTGGTAAAATTTAAAAATTAGAAATCTACCCAGCACAAAAATATTTAAAGAATGTGTGATTCCTGTACACACACATTGGGATTCTCAAGGTGCTATGGATTTTGTGCACTGTGCTGAGATCCTCCTCCTGTGATCTTAGGGAGCAGGTTGGATCACTAATGGAAACTGTCCATGTGCAATGAAGATAGTCCTTAAAAAGAACGAAACCAAACTGACACTTGAGAACCTGTAACTTCTTGGAAAGTCAAAGAAATGTCAGTAAAAAAATACACTGTCCATGAAGCTCTCTTTTGTGGTGCTGTGTTGGCAGTGTAGTAGGTCACAACTTACTTCCATAGCAGGGTGATGATGCTGCTTGAATGGTCCTGGGTTCAATTCCCCACTAAACCTATCATTTCTATTATTTGTATATTGTCTAGTTTTCTACTTCTGTATTTCTCACGTGTGCGTGTATCATTACACATTTATGTTTTGTATTTACTAGCCAAAAACCAAACTGACTGCAAACTATAGGGGCCTGAGATGACAAGTGGAAAATTGAGCTGGGGTCTAAGTGTGGGGCTGAGGTGACAATCAGAAACGTGAGCTGGGGTCTAAGTGTGGGGCCCAAGATGACAAGCAGAAACAAGAGCTGAGGCCTGATTGTGGGGCCCAAGATGACAATCAGAAACAAGAGCTGAGGCCTAAGTGTGGGGCCCAAGATGACAAGCAGAAACAAGAGCTGAGGCATAAGTGTGGGGCCCAAGATGACAAGCAGAAACAAGAGCGGAGGCCAAAGTGAGGGGCCCAAGATGACAATCATAAAACAAGAGCTGAGGCCTAAGTGTGGGGATGACAATCAAAACAAGAGCTGAGGCCTAATGTGGGGCCCAGATGACAATCAAAACAAGAGCTAAGGCCTAATTGTGGGGCCCAAGATGACAAGCAGAAACAAGAGCTGAGGCACCACACGAAAGACAGTTTGTTGCGGCCCTTCAAGATGCCACCAGGCATGATAATCACTTATTACTTTGTCAGTAAGCGGCTAAGGATCTAAGAAGAAACTGCTTAGATGTTGCATTTGTTGTTATTCACCATAGAAATATTATCTCCATCTATAGTGTAATTGCTTTGTCAGTCAGTGGCCAAGGATCAAAGGAGAAGAAGATAATGTGATTGAAAAATGACTTTCTGTGTTTTAATATTGATATCCTCACTTGTATTATCTATTGCAGTGCTTCTTAACCAGGAGTGTGAAACTAACCTTCTGGGGGTGTGAGACATGCCAGATATGTTAGAACATGAATCATCATAAACACTATATAACTCAGATGTATTTGTACAAAATAGAACATTGACAACTAGAATTAGATACCAAACTTTAGTCACATTCTGTAAATAACATTTTCTCAAAATAAACTTCTATCTCTTTTTATCATTTCTGGTACGTTTTGTAAGCTAGATGATAAAGGATGTGAGGCTTCTTAGGATGCTGTAAGTGTGCAGGACCCCTAAAAGGTTAAAAAACACTGATTAATTGGCTATACATGAAACTAATGCCAAACACAAGGCACAATAACTCTGATTTGAGTAATAAGTTTTATTTATTTTTATTTGTTTATTAATTTTAAAAAACAATTTTATTCCCAGAAAGAAAACAAAATAAAATCGAGATTGTCCAATTAACTGACTTCACAGGAGAGAACACAACTTGTTGCCTGCTATAAATCATGTGTTGGACAATGGATCTCACGTTGAACTCACATCACAACATATACCACTAAACAGTCACTTGAACAGAATCCAACCACAGCACTCTCCAGAGAACTACCCCTACGAAACCCCTTGACCACCACCTCTTTGAGTGCCCAGCACTTGATGATGTTCGAAAAATGCTCCTTCCTCCGAGGCCAGATAAGTGGAACACTTTGTTCGGAGAAACAAAACAACTTGCGAAAACATGCCGATATCACTACATGGCATTGGGCATAAGGGCGAGAACTCAAGCGTCGCTGGATCAAAAACAACAACAATTAACATAGCAATTTGTAAAATAAAATGATAGGTAATTCCCTTTACTTCTATGTTTATTTTCATAAAAATTAGTTGTACAAGAGAGAGAAAAATAACAAAAGTCGCTAGTCAATAACCATGCAGTACTGTGTAAAATTTTAACGGTACAAAGCAGAAACATGTTGTCTATGATTGAAAGTGTAAATCGAAAACGTGGTTATTCTCGGTGATAACACGTGTGTTTGGAGTGCTTAGTTGGTCTTCTCTCGTAACACGTTCATTCTCAGATCCAGGCTATGGCGTAATTCAGATGACCCTAAATCCCACCTTACTGTTGTCTGATGTCCTCCTTTCTTTATTTCTTTCTACTCTTTCTTTCTGTCTTGTTTAACAAGTACTTAGATGGTTTGTGTCATCAGTCTGATAAAAGTGTAACGTTTGAAGAGGAACAGAGTAATATCAGAAGGAGATACAGCAGTGTTTCCCAAACCTTTTTGGGTCACCACCCCCTTGGCTCCCAGGGTATGTCCCCAGCGCCCCCTGCAGTTCCCCACAGTACATAAAAAAATGTAAACAGTGAAAAATAAGAGCAACTGTTAATACAGTAACAACTAATTGCTCAATTTATCACATTCTAATATAAAGCTACAGATACGCTTATTTATTAACTTAATTTAAAAAGAAAAACTTAATTACTTAATGCAGTAAAATAATCAGCAGTATGCGACAGTAAGTTAGTAACAAACTTACTTCATTTTTAACTTCAGTGAGATGGATGTGCCTGGTGTAGTGATATCAGCTTCTCAACATCAGGCTGAAAGTTACTTAGATCCCCACGTTCATTAATCTGCAGTCTGTTTCTCTGTTTCGAAAGAAGTTGGACAACCGCGCTGAAACCACGCTCTAATAAATACGATGTTGGAAAGGCAATACAGAACATCTTACCCTTTCCCCACACTGCAGGGTAGCGTTCAGAGATTTCTTTCTGCAACCAAAAGTCTTGATATGATTTTTTGAACATTGGCTTAAGCTCAACGTCATTTTGTAGCGATATTAGTTCCTCTTCCACCCTTCCTAGTTCCTCACTGCACGTGTCCAGGAATGGATTTATTATCCAGTCTGGAATCGTGATCAAAAGAAGATCCTGAAACCTCTGAGACATGTCTTTATGCAGCATATCTAGGTGTGCACAATATACTTGAAGATTATCCTCTGGTATTTTGTCTTTCTCTTGCAACTCTAAGAGGCTGGGAAATTGGATTAACTTGCGACGGCCAATATTACATTTGAATAGCGTTAATTTAGCCAGAAACGTGGAGACGACAGATTTGACTTTTATAAGATTAATATCATTTCCTTGCAGTCGTACATTTATTTCGTTAATCTTTGTGAATAAATCTGACAAATATGCAATGTCATGCCTGATATTCGTTATTTCTGTACTGAGCGAAGCATGCGAGTCATTGAAGAATTCTATCACTGTTTCAAAAAGAGCATGAAAGCATCTCAGACAATTTCCTTTTGAGAGCCACCTGACTTCTGTGTGCATCAGCAACCGTTCAAACTGTTCATCATTCTCAGTACAAAGCTCCCGAAATAGTCGAGAATTGAGAGCATGGGACATAATTTTATTAATCGCTGTGATACCAGTATTTAATGATTTGTGAAGCCGATCACTTAGATTTTTTGCTACAAGATGTTGTCTGTGAATTACACAGTGAATTGTAAATATACCAGGTACAGCTTCTTTTAAGAAAGCGATAAACCCGCGGTAACAACCTATCATTGATGGTGTCCCATCTGTTGCACAAGTAAGAAAGTTAGTAAGCGGAAGGTCCTTCTCTTTGAAAAATTTGTCTACTACACGAAATATTGACTCTCCTTTTGTATCAGTTACTAGTTGCTTAGCAAATAACAACTCTTGAACCAAGCTTTCATCTTTTATGAAGCAAACATAGGCAAGAAGCAAAGATTCGTTGCCTGGAAAAGTTGACTCATCCAACTGCAATGCAAATTCTATTGTCCTAAATATGTTGCTCAATGTATTTTCAACATTTTCAGCCATTTCATCTATTCTTCTTTGAACAGAGGTATTTTTGAGCGGAATATTACACACACATAAAGGTATGTTTTCAAGCACTCGTCTACAATAAAATATATTACACACACATAATGGTATGTTTTCAAACACTCGTCTACAATAAATATTACACACACATAAAGGTATGTTTTCAGGCACTTGTCTACAATAAATATTACACACACATAAAGTTATGTTTTCAAGCACTCGTCTACAATAAATATTACACACACATAATGGTATGTTTTCAGGCACTCGTCTACAATAAATATTACACACACATAAAGGTATGTTTTCAAACACTCGTCTACAATAAATATTACACACACATAAAGGTATGTTTTCAGGCACTTGTCTACAATAAATATTACACACACATAAAGGTATGTTTTCAGGCACTCGTGAATAATAAAGAAGTAGAAAACTAGACAACAGAAAAACAACAGACATGAGTGGCTTATCGGGAAATCGAACCCAGGACCTTCCGTGCGGCACCCCCGCCTAGCTATGGAAGGGAATCACACTTTCCTCCCTGCCAGCTAAGCACAACAAAATGACTTGGCTTATTAGTGCGACCTGCAACACATAACACCGGAAATTTACCTAGGGCAATCCAGCCTATTAATGATGCAATCACTTCTGTTGTTCCCCTATTATACAGTATAGGTCAGATCATACAAGACAAAGACTTTAATACTGCTACTGTAACCGTTGTTGTACGAGCAAATCTATTGACGTAGGGTTTGTCAAGGTAGTTATCTGCTGCAGAATCTTACCATGTTATGTTAGGGTCTGATGATGAATTAAAACAATATGTAGTATTCACAAAGCTTCCTACCTACTTTCTCAGCGTCTGTCCAAATGCATCCACCATACAATTTTTCTCCCCTTAAGTCTCTTCTTTGTGTATTTGTATCTTCCTTTTGCCCTGTGTGGCGAGAGGTTTTATTTGGCTGTAGGCTCAGTATAGTACTGAAAATTACAGAAATAGAATTTCTGCAGAAAATGGTGAAGTCCCAGTGTCTGAGAGAACTACTGGTATCACAAATTAGTTACGGCTGTGAATGTTCTGATCTCGAAACAATAGTAGAGAGGAGACCGACATAAAGCACCACCTCCGCTGTGTAACTAACTGTGATATCAAAAAACAAGGAAACAGATTTTGCTTAACAATGATAAAATTGACAAGTCTTCAAATACAATTTCCTAAGTATTTATTTAGTATATACACTATCTACTCTTGTGCTGAAGGGTGAATGTTGAAAAAAATGAAATGTAATGAATTTGTAAGTTTACATATGATTTACAAATATTTATATTTATATATATATATATATATATATGTAAATAAATATTACAACAAGTTTTCCAATTATAGGAACAAAAAATTATATCAGCTGTGCTGTTAATTAAGGATATAACACTTATCAGCTATGTTGTTATTTTTGTCTCTTGCTATGCTAATTTCACTTTCTCATCACTGACAGTTTCTATGCTCACAATGCCGACAGAAATGGTACTAATGTGTACTCATCTCTCTTAAGTCTGTTCTGCTTTGTTTGGTTCACACACTCCTGCTGAGGCTCGTTACTTTAGCCCACCCAAGACTGAGGGGGACCAAAGATGTAGAGTCTGGTCAACCTCTATGCTCCTGCGGAGTTCCAGGCAGCGGGATTGACTCGAACATACGACCTCAGGTTTTTAGGACACAAATAAACCCTCCTAAGATTTTAAACTGGCCAGGTTTTGACGCGACTTAGTGAAGTAGGTTGCAGGTCGATGCCCTCAGGTAAGTTATAAATCAAAGTGACAGCTTCTTCCCCTTCAGTCAGTCGGTATCTCTGGCGTCAAGTTCGGGATTGCGTGGTTAGCATAAAATCCGCCCGATTATATAGTCAGGTAAATACTTGAGGAAAGCTTTTGGTTGGTTCCTGGCGGAGCAAAATGATTGGTTTCCTCGGGTTTTGTACCTGGTCTCATACAGCCTAATTTTATTCAGTTTTTAGCCGCCATCTTGCGTGAACTGCGTGAACAGTATAATTTATTCTGTCTCAGAGACTGGTGAACGGTGCAAGTTGATTGGTTGAAGCAAATCTGTATCTCGACATAGTGATTAACAAAGTAGTGGGTTACACTTCATTTCACGACATAGCCCCCTCCTTTCCTAGCTGTGACTTGTCATAGCTGACGTGTAAACCTCTGCTGTGGTTAATCCTTTTGCGTCTGTCCTTCCAGAGTACTAGGGTGTCGACTTAAAAAATCAGCTCCTACATTGTCTCTTCCCGGAATGTAATTCACGGTAAAGGAATAAGGCGCCAGAAGCAGACTCCACCTTAACAATCTCGAATTTACCTTTTTAGATGCAGCCAAGAATGTTAAAGGTTGGTGATCGCTTTGGACAATGAAGTGTGTCCCATACAGATAAGGTGAAAATTTGTTGATGGACCAAATTAGAGCTAAACATTCTTTCTCTATGGTCGAGTAATTCAACTCAGCTGCATTCAGCTTCCTACTGGCGTAGGCGACTGGTAAAAGTTCCTCCGGCTGGGCTTTTGATTTCTGCAAGAGAGTTGCACCAATACCTATACTGCTAGCGTCCGTTCTTAATACAAATTCCTGTGTGATATCGGGTAGTGTAAGGATGGGTTTGCTGGTGAGTTTTGCTTTTAGCTCTGTGTAAGCTTTTTCACAATCAGCATTCCATTGGATTTTGTCAGGCTGTCCTTTCTTCGTTAAGTTAGTTAATGGTGCACACAGAGAGTTAAAATGGGGTATGTACTTCTGATAGAACCCACATAATGACACGAATGATCTCACATCTTTCTTCGTTTGAGGTCTGGGTGCCTTTTTTAGCTTCTCTATATTCTTTGGGTCAGGAGACATATGACCTGTAGAAATAGTGTGACCTAAGAATTCCAACTCCTTACAACCGATATAGCACTTGGTTGGACGTGCAGTCAATCCAGTTTCTCTCAGTCTGTCAAACAACATGGAGAGCGCTACTATATGCTCTTCAAATGTGTTTGTAGCAACAAGAATGTCATCCATAAAGTTAGTGATATGGGGATTTTGTAGAGGTTCCAACAATTTCCTCATCATTCTTGAAAAGATACTTGGAGCATTTTTCAGCCCAAAGGGTAGTACATTAAACTCGTAGTGTCCGTCTGATGTACTGAATGCCAGCATTTTCCCAACTTCTGGTTTCACTGGTATTTGGTAGTATCCCTTGCTTAGATCTACCTTCGATAAATACCTAGCCTTACTCAGTGTAGAGAACAGCTGGTTGGTGTCAGGTAATGGATCCACCTGAGATTCTGTGATAGCATATAGCTTCTTGTAGTAAATACATAACATGTGTTCACCACTAGGCTTCCTTAATAGCACCACACTTGAGCTATAGGGAGATTCAGACTTTGAAATAATTTTCCGTTTTAAGAGATAGTCAATCTCATCCTCTAGTGCCTGTGCTTGCTATTCTTCAGTCCATGTCCGCAGCAATGCTTCCAGTGGACTGGGTATGGGGACGGCAATACAACAACGTTGCCGGACCCACACCTATTTCTATTGTAAGGGGCAGTATACCGAAGTGGGGCCTGTCTCCCTCAACTGTTTGGTACAACCCTGGTTCCTACCTCCTTTGGTTCGGGTTTGTTTCTGCAGCTTTTTTAATACTGGTTGCTGACTAACCAAATTTTCCAAATGATCCAGGCCATGGTGTTCCGACAAATATCTAGTCGGGGTGGGATGTCTCTCGTCCCCTCTCTGTACAATACGGAGAGTTGCCATGGTACTGGTGTAACAGTAGACTTGTTGTGATTTCGTTTTCTCGTTATCACTGCTTCTACCTGTTGTTTTCTCTTGTGTATCTTCTTTGTGGGCCTACGTCCGCAACAATGCTTCCCTAGGTCCTGTAACTGGTCTACGCTTCTGAATGAGGTTACCTGGTTACATTCTGAACAGGATTTCATATACCGACTTATGTCTTCAATTATTCCTGGCCAGTAATATCGCAATGCTATATTTTGACCAGTGGCCCCTTTTCCTCTGTGACCACTGCCTGATGTAGCATGCTCCTGCTCCATAATTTCCTCCCTATAGAATTTTGGCACTACCAGCTGTCCACGCCTTTTAGGTCTTTTTCCAGCTTGTCTGTAGAGTAGGCCATTTTCCATATAGTAGTCTCCTTTCTCTGGAGGGTTATGGGCCTTTGGCAATTTGCCAAAACAAGGCTTCAATGTGCTGTCTGCTGTTTGAGCCTTTTTCATCTTTGTCCGATGAATGTTTATTGGATCTCCCTCCTCCTTTTTGGTGCTCGACCTGGTATGGTTTGCTGCCATGACAACAGGTTTTATTGGGTCACCCAAAAAGACATATTTACATCCTATTACCAGCGGGTATATAGGATCATCACTCACTGCTGCTCTTATCACTCCTTCCTCATAGCGAGTTCTCACGTTGATCCTTGCTATGGGAAGTGTCATGGTGCCAGTTCCCTGCATTGCCCCTTGTATGTCCACTGTTTCTGTGGTAAGTTGGTCAGGGTGCACTAGGGTTGCACTCACGACTGAGTCGAATTCCAAACCTGAATCATATAAGCACTGAATTTTAGTGCCATTACATGTCACTTCCTCACAGACAGGGGGATGATGGAGGTCATTCTGACTACCTGCCAGTTCCTTCCTTCCCTTGTTCCCTGTTGTGAGACATGCAGCGTAATAAGGAGGGTTCTTCCTTCTGCAGTCCGCAGTATTGTGGTTACTCATTAGACAAGTTTTACACCACTTTCCTTCCTTCCGGTAAGGTGTCTTATCCGATCTTAGAGGGTTTTTGTCCTTTTGGTCAAATCTTTGTTTGTTCCTTGTGGTATGGTCATTTTGTTCATATTTGGTATAGTTTTGTGATGATTGGAAGTTTTCACTCTGCTTCTTCTTATTTCCTAATACTTCTGCCTGAGCTGCTTGATATCTCTCAGCAACAGTTACAATATCTCCCAATCTCTCTGCTCCTTGTTCCATGATAAACTTCCTCATTTCTTGAGGCATGGACTCTTTCACTTGCTCCATCATTATCATTTCTTTCAGATCCTGACACTTCCCTAAACTACTCCATTTTTCCAAACAAGTTTCCAATCTAGCAGAGAATTGGTGATAGTTTTCTCCTGGAAGAAGTTTAGCTGTTCGGAATTTCTTTCTATATGATTCTGAGTTCTTTTCATATCTCACAAGCAGTGCCTGCTTCAGGATTTCATAATCTTCCTGGTCATCTCTTGAGAGCTTCAAATACACATCGTAGGCTATACCTCTCAATCCCTGAGATAGTTTAAGACTCCATTTTTCTTTCACTAAGCCATAGGTAGTGGCTAGTCTTTCGTATCTATCCAGTTACGACTCAATGGCATCTTCTTTCTCAACAAATGGGTCCAGATGAAAATTCATGGCCCCACTTGAGGTGCTCTGGCTGGAGCTACTCTCAGAGTGAGGTGAGCTACCACCATTATTGCCAGTATTTGCCTGAATTTCAAGCTCTTTTAATCTTAACTGATGGTCTCTCTCTGCTTGTAATTTCCTTTCCTCAGCTTCAATTTTCTTTGCCTCATTTTCAGCCTCCCATTTCTTGGCTTCAATTTCCAGTCTTTTGTCTTCTCTCTGAGCTTCCAGTCTTTTGTCTTCTCTCTCAGCTTCCAGTCTTTTGGCTTCTCTTTCAGCTTCCAGTCTTTTGGCTTCTGCCTCTAATTGCAACTTTCTTTCTTCCCTATCCATGTGTTTGTCCACTTCTGTTGTGACATACTGAGTGAGAGCATCACCTGTCAAATTTAATTCCTTTCCCATCTGCATGATCGCAGTCCTGAACTTCACTAGATCAGCCATGGCGTTACTTAGATAGGGTATGTAAATTTACTATAACCCAATTATTGTAATTAAACTTAATTAATTTAAATGAACAAATAATTTCCGTGCAACTTTGTGAGCATCAACTATTTACTGAGTACTAAATGGTACTCCTCCTAAGAAAATAATTTTGTAAAAATCCTATAATGATTTTCTCAAAAAAAATATTTTTCCTTATGTTATCTATGGGTGGCACAAGATAGAGTGTAGATAGATGAATAGACCAAATATGGCTCAAGATATACAGAAATATCCCAGGAACGAGCCCCCAGTGTGGCGAGAGGTTTTATTTGGCTGTAGTCTCAGTATAGTACTGAAAATTACAGAAATAGAATTTCTGCAGAAAATGGTGAAGTCCCAGTGTCTGAGAGAACTACTGGTATCACAAATTAGTTACGGCTGTGAATGTTCTGATCTCGAAACAATAGTAGAGAGGAGACCGACATAAAGCGCCACCTCCGCTGTGTAACTAACTGTGATATCAAAAAACAAGGAAACAGATTTTGCTTAACAATGATAAAATTGACAAGTCTTCAAATACAATTTCCTAAGTATTTATTTAGTATATACACTATCTACTCTTGTGCTGAAGGGTGAATGTTGAAAAAAATGAAATGTAATGAATTTGTAAGTTTACATATGATTTACAAATATTTATATATATATATATATGTAAATAAATATTACAACAAGTTTTCCAATTATAGGAACAACAATTATATCAGCTGTGCTGTTAATTAAGGATATAACACTTATCAGCTATGTTGTTATTTTTGTCTCTTGCTATGCTAATTTCACTTTCTCATCACTGACAGTTTCTATGCTCACAATGCCGACAGAAATGGTACTAATGTGTACTCATCTCTCTTAAGTCTGTTCTTCTTTGTTTGGTTCACACCACACCTGCTGAGGCTCGTTACTTTAGCCCACCCAAGACTGAGGGGGACCAAAGATGTAGAGTCTGGTCAACCTCTATGCTCCTGCGGAGTTCCAGGCAGCGGGATTGACTCGAACATACGACCTCAGGTTTTTAGGACACAAATAAACCCTCCTAAGATTTTAAACTGGCCAGGTTTTGACGCGACTTAGTGAAGTAGGTTGCAGGTCGATGCCCTCAGGTAAGTTATAAATCAAAGTGACAGCTTCTTCCCCTTCAGTCAGTCGGTATCTCTGGCGTCAAGTTCGGGATTGCGTGGTTAGCATAAAATCCGCCCGATTATATAGTCAGGTAAATACTTGAGGAAAGCTTTCGGTTGGTTCCTGGCGGAGCAAAATGATTGGTTTCCTCCGGTTTTGTACCTGGTCTCATACAGCCTAATTTTATTCAGTTTTTAGCCGCCATCTTGCGTGAACTGCGTGAACAGTATAATTTATTCTGTCTCAGAGACTGGTGAACGGTGCAAGTTGATTGGTTGAAGCAAATCTGTATCTCGACATAGTGATTAACAAAGTAGTGGGTTACACTTCGTTTCACGACACCCTGCTTGTAACCATCTGTACCTGACGAGTTTAACTAGATTTCATCAATGGATGCATTGTGTGTCCCAGTTTTTGTTTACAAATCTGTCACTCACCAGTTTTCTGTTTGATACTACACAAAGTGTGTTTATCATAATGGGACAATGAATGTAATAGTACCCTCTCATGAGATACTGCCCTGGGGATGCGAAATGTTATAGATTTTTCAACACCAGGTCTCAACTTTATAGTGGTGGGTGACTGGTTTCCTTACATCCATAACTCAATAGCAGTGTCACGTACCCATTTACAGCTGGGTAAACTAAAGCTTGACATTACCTGGTTTTGAACCCGATACGTTTGTCTCGAGAAACGAATGCATGAGCCACACTATATAAATCTTAATCATAACCTAACGTATACTCAATCGAAAATTTAAAACTTAATGTTGTAAATATCTTTTCATAGGGTCTATTACCGGGCTGGGAACTTTTAGTGTGTGATTAAGTGTAGTCATTATATTTATATTACGCGTCTCAGTTTTCATGCTTTGTTTATTATCTATGCATATTGATTATGTGAACGATTGTTGATTACAGTGCGTCCTGTTTTTTCTGCGCACATGTGGGTGGTTTGTTTTTAATGTTTTCCTATTTTTTTAAACTTCGCGTGGTATATATAAACATTTTAATGCTATATTTGGGTCATTCGGCAGGCAGTCTCACCAATCTCTGCAACGAGAACTTCTCAGATACCAGGGAAACTTGTAATTGTAAAATAAAGGATATAACTTCATGTTATCAATTATTCTTCTAAGGTTCTAATCATCAACGAAGGTAATAAAACATTTACCTGAAATTGTACACTATAGATTTTGTGAAAGAGTAAGACTGTGTAATATTAATTGTCTTTAGCTGTTTGTCATTTTATTTTTATGTACGTGATACGTGGTCTTTTGAGGCATATGTTAACGACAAGCCTCAAATTGCAAGTCTATGGTAAAAGTCTGACCACAATGCACTTATAGGCGTGTGTGGCATCAATGGTTTCTGGTTGTGACGAAATCAGTCGCGCACTTTTTTACTTTTATTCACTCCAACATTATCACTTCATTTCTTCAATTTTCTCACCTCGTAGCCGCTCCTTCTAGAGTTCTTAACCTTTTTTAACACCGCAATAATGTGCCAGGAGATTGTGTTCCCAAAAGTTATTTATGGTAAGTGTAAACCTTTATTTTACAAATGTCTGTTTGACGTGTTTTCCTTACTAAAATGGTTATATAGGAGGCTGGCAAAGACCTCAACATATGAAAATAATATATTCATAAACCACTACAGCAAGAGCTGGTGTTTGTTTTATGCTAATTTGCTAAGAAACGCGAAAGCAGCAACAACCCGAGACTCCAACTGGAGCAGTGATGAGTGATGATTACATCACATGTGCCTCAAGTGTATAGTATCATTTTGTGAGATATATGTACCTTGTTAACTGTAATTCAGGCAAATCATTGCGTTTCGCGCTGTCCAGACACATTTTCCCCATTTAAATACACAAAAGAATAACGGTGATTTCTAAGAATAGTCCCCGAGGTAAACTGTGTATACTCAGGGAGAATAATTAGGGAGACTAACTTTGGTGGGTGGACAGTGAGACAATGCGCCTGTTAATTTGCAGCCCACAAATGCACTTAGCAGAGGCATCTGTTCTTTATATTTTGTGGAACGAAGCAATCAGATAGTTCATCTTACGAAGCTGCAAGCTAGTTGTGAGTTAAAAGCAGGGAATCAAAACCAACTGCCTAAATTGGACAAGTTGTGTGGCGAAGAACTCGCACCATAGAAGGATTGACGAAGCCACGGCTGTAAGACTTACTTAGACAAGTTAAATCATTGTAAAAGGCACTAGCAAAAGGACATAATTTTTTATATATCTTAAGATTAAATCCTCAAACCAAGTCTCTGTGAAGACAAATTTGATTTACATCTAGTATGTATTATCCATTCATCATTGTTTTAACCTTTTAAAACTAATCGATTTATTAAATTTGTTACATGTTATGTTAAAACAAAACAATCATAGTTGCTTTAGTTATTATAAGTGTGAAAATAAACGTATGAGCAAGACTCTTTAATATACATACATCTAGACATATATTTATATATAGAGAGCTAATACTTATAAAAGACTTTCGTTGGATTTACACCAGCTGGGGGGGGGGGGGGGCCTTGAACGGGCTAAAACCATTGCTTAATTCTTCACAAAAGGCGACTGATCAGATATAAGTTAACAATTGCTCAGCCCTATGCAGCATTGTTCTTGACTTCTGAATTAGCTTGTGAATACCCCTTGTGAGAGAAGCGTCATTAGATTTCTATCTACATCTCTGCCCAGAGTAATCTTGTGCGAAGATAGACACCTTTGACGACACATTTTAGACACTCTTGAGTTTTGGCCACTGGTGGATCACTACTGCAAAGCAGGGGAGGCAACCTGTGACATTGGAACAAACGATCGTATCTCTTCTGCTGCTTTCAGTTTGTTAATCATGCTAAATCTGCACGTCCGTTGCCAAGGCAAAGTCTTTCCCATTTCCTTGTGGATGTCACGTAGCTTCGTCATCAGCTCTGACTGACTCATCTGGACAGACTTGACGCTCTGGGTCACTGTTGGTTGGGCAGTTTTTAAATAATAAAATGAAATATCACTGTGAATTCGTAATGTTTATATACTCACATGTATCCATTGGATGGATATATATATATATATATATATATATATATATATATATATATATATATATATATATATATATATATATATATATATATATATATATATATATATATATATATATATATATATATATATATATATATATATATATATATACATACACGTGTGCGCGTGTGCGCGTGTGCGCGTGTGCGCGTGTGCGCGTGTGCGCGTGTGCGCGTGTGCGCGTGTGCGCGTGTGCGCGTGTGCGCGTGTGCGCGTGTGCGCGTGTGCGTGTGTATGTATGTATGTATGTATGTATGTATGTATGTATGTATGTATGTATGTATGTATGTATGTATGTATGTATGTATGTATGTATGTATGTATGTATGTACGTACGTACGTACGTACGTACGTACGTACGTACGTACGTACGTACGTACGTACGTACGTATGTATGTAAATTCTAATGATTCTCCTATTTGCCATGTTGTATCTATTATATCATGTCTGTACATATTAATGTATTTTATGGAGAATAAAGATTCTGATTATGTATGTATGTATGTATGTATGTACGTACGTACGTACGTACGTACGAGGGGCGTTCAGAAAGTAATGCACCACATCGTTTTTCTAAGCTAATAATGAAGATAGAAGCATGATATTTTGCACACTTTAAATATGGCATGTGCCAATTGTGTGCAGTAAATTGCACCGCAACCGGCCAAATAATACGGCTGCCCTGAACCGTTGAAATGGAGCGTGTTAGCAACTTGTGTTATAAGCAGCGAATTGTGATAGAATTTCTCGTTGCAGAGAAGGAAACTGTTGTGAACATTCACAAGCGTCTATGTGATGTGTATGGAAGTTTTGCAGTCGACAGGAGTACAGTCAGTCGCTGGGTTCAGAGAATCAAAGAATCAGGAAGTGGAGATACGGAGCTGCTTGATCGGCTGCGCTGTGGTCGTCCTACCACAGCCACCAACGCAGAAATGTTGAAATGCGCTGAGGGCATTATTCTTACTGATAGGCGAATCACTACTCAACAATTGGCCTTACAGCTGTCAGTCAGCATTGGTAGTGCAAATGCAATTATAAAAACTCGGATTTTCTAAGGTTTGCGCAAGATGGGTTCCTCGAAGTCTCACAAATTACCACCGATTGCAAAGGAAAGCAATTTCTTCTGAATTGTTGGAGCGTTTCAATTCTGATGGAGAGAACGTTTTGGCTAGGATCGTTACAGGTGACGAAACTTGGGCACATCATTTTGAACCTGAGACAAAAGACAGTCAATGGAGTGGCATCATCCGCAATCACCACGAAGAAAGAAATTCAAGACAATTCCTTCAGCTGGAAAGGTCATGATCACTGTCTTTTGAGACATTGAAGATGTGATTCTTGTGATGGAGAATTAGAACAATCAGATTCGCAAGCTTACAGTAAGACCTTTGAAAAAAAAACTCAATCCAACGTTTTTCGCAGATTTCGGCCACGATCCCTCAAGAATCCAGCAGACCTGCTTTCTCCCTTCATGGACAAAAGCGCTGGACCTCATCACAAGTTCTTGGCAACCACAGAAAACAAACCGGAAAGCAATCAATCACACAATTTGGGTTTTGAGACTTGCTACTACCAACCCCATCCACCCTATTAGTCCCGATTTTGGCCACCCTCTGATTTTCATCTATTTGTGGTCCACTTAAAGAATCCACCTATTTACCTTAAATCCATTCATCCATCCTTTGACTTCAACCCATCCTCTCCTCCCCTGTCCATACACATCCCCCACATTTACCTATCAATTCCACCCATCCCAATAAACTCTTCAATCCCACCCTCTACCCCAAACACATTTTATAACATAATAAAACTAACCTCATCAAACCATCCCAAACCCATACACCATATACACCCAAACCATCAAACATCCACTA
>JAMPIV010016815.1:0-73178 GCA_024509875.1 Oreohelix idahoensis | reverse complement strand
CTGCTTATTTTTTAATAAACCATTTATGAGTTTTAGCACAAATACTTTTTATTTGATAATAACGCTGTTATCACATCCGACTTTTGATGTCTTATCAAAATTTTGATTTAGCGAATAATGTTGTAAACTTTGACAAAATGATTACTATTGTTAGACCCAAACATTAAAGTTTTATATGTCAGAATCTACTTAAGCTATTTCAAATCTAATCTGAAAAAAAAGTTTTAAAATATAATGAAGAGCTTCCATTTTAACTTTGGTGCCTCATAACTCAACACATAAAAAAAGCCTTAGGGAATTGAACTATAGGAGTACAATCCAAGATTCCTGCCGTTTCTATGGCAACCAGTAGCACAGAGGCGTCCCTAAAGTACTTGGCACCCGAGGCGGATGTTACCTGTGACACCCCCATTCCCCGATAAAGAAACACACTAGGAAGTAACATTTTAACAGACAGTACTATATTAATAGTGTCCGATGGCACTACCTTCCTGGCTGTCACCCGGTGCGGACCGCTCCCCTCGTACCCCACTTAGTACACCACTGCAATAGCATTATGCCAGGAAATACTGTGGTATGCATAGATATTACTGTTACACGACAGTCCTGTGCGTTTATATGGAAATCCCGCAGTTATTTATAGAAATATCATTTTACAGTAGCTCCGCGCCTTCAGTGAGATGAAATGCTTTCAAAGATAATTAATATTACCAGGAGAGACAGAATGAAAAATAATGAAATCTAAAAAAAAAACTGTAGTAACTACATCCGGCATTAAGTACGTAGAAAGACAGAAAATACAGTGGTTCGGCATTCTCATGAGAATGGAGCCCGACCAATTTGAACAGCGCGCCTACAACAGTAAAATAGCCGGTTTTATGACACGGGGAAGACAAAGAGGCATATTATAGATATATTACAGAAATCATACAGTACGAGCTCACAGCAGCCAGTACGACTTACTTGGATCAATAAGACAACTTAAGCTTGCCACAACTTGCTTCACGGCAAGAGGGAAGAGATACTGTAAAAATTAAGAAGTACTCAAGTTGATATCTGTGGAAACACTAGTGGCCGTAATAGTTCGTGACGCAACAATTTCTGTTCGGTTGGGATAATTTATTTAAAAACAGCTTTCTTTCTCAACAGTTTTTTTTCCCCCTTGAAATGCTAGGATGTTCAACTGTTGATAATGTATTCAGCGTGACCCTGTCGTAAAACTTCGGATTTTACCTGGAGATTTGTATAGTTTTCTACCTCTGTCGTTCGTCTTGAGGGCGCCTGTTCTTCTAATAAAGTGTCTCATTAAACCAGGGACAAACCTCCACTAGAAAGAGCATTCATTGTTCATCTCAGAACCTGAGAAGCTACTTCATTGTTCTTGAGCAGAAACTAACCAACTCCTCCATTCTCTTGTGGTGGTTTCACGTAAAATGATGGACAGCCACCAGCTCGCTTTCAACACTCGGTTTGTATCCTGCGTGTTTTACGACACCTTTTATGGCTGTTTTAGACCCCAGGATTCGAAACTCTAGTTTGAAACAATCGATTTTATTCTTTCCAAGTCTCTCTCTCTCTCTCTCTCTCTCCCCCCCCCCCCCCCCCCCCCCCCCCCCAACATATTTTAACACGGACAGCATAGACAAAGAGGGAAGCACAGGTACAGATAACAAATTAGAACACAGAAAATAAGAGGGGTATATTCGTCATTTCGAAAAAAAAAAAAATGTATGTAACAGTAAAGTGCATATTGTTCCAGTGTCTCGATTGAATGAACGTTGAAACAAATAAAAAGGGAAACCCGAGGCCTGTAAACAGAAAATAAATTACACACATAAATAGGTCTCTTGCCGGAACTTGTAAGAAAGAAATAAGTAAGAATCCATACAACAGAAAAACAACTAAAGTGATAGGCCTACCTCTAGCTCGAACCAAGGAGTACCCGAAAGGATAAACCGCCGCCTCGCAACGGGAGTTGAATCGTGACTAACCACACTGCCAACTAAGCACCAGGTGGTGATTGACTTCCGTAGCGTTGGAGCGGTGCTTTTCATATGGTTCCTCTAAAATATATATACAAGTGTATTCTAAAGCTTTAAGTATTTATCAGCTGAGACTGCTGTTTAAGAAACCGGACAAGCTCCGCCACGTGGCATAGTTCGGCTAAAGGAAATAGAACAGCAGACAGGGTGACACAACGAGGAATTTTACGGTCAGAGCATCATGGGTCGTGTTATGCAGACAATGGTTTACCAGTAAAAGGAAACATTTTACAGTGACAATTTTGACTGCCCGTGTGTTGCTATGGTCCTGAAGATTAAAGAAGAATAGTAACACCATAACATATAAGGCGTGTTGTAGAAGGCAATTAGAAGGGTGGGGTATGGAACCGGATACCCCTTGTTGTTGTAAGAAAATTAAAGCCAAAATAATGTCGACAAATATGAACCAGACTCAAATGTCAAGTAGATCATATTGAAGGGTTCTAAAACATGGGGAACAAACATTACAACAATAAAGGTAGGAACGTTTATAAACGGGTGCTTGTGTAGAATTACGGAATTGGGAATGGAAATGGTATGATGAGATTACCAAATGGAACGGGTGGAAAGAACCATTTACAAGTACCAGTGGGAAAAGATGTCATGAAAAGACATTGACGTTAGAGGGAACATATACTGACAAAACCATCTAATAGCTCTGCCTTGCAGTGTTTTGTTTTAGAATCTCCAGAGTAAGAATAACAGCGGAAATCTAAAAAAATTCATGGAAAGAGGAATTACACGTAGGCATGAAAAAGACACCCAAAAAAAAAAGACACGGAAAAACGTTAAACGGACAGCACAGGTAAGAAAGTTTCGGCTTGTCTTTGTTGAATGTCTGTGCTCCAGGTAAAGCTGAATTGTAATGCACGAAAAACAGAAACGCAACCAAATAATAATAATAAAAATAATGGACGGGAAAAATTGGAAATAAAATCTTAAAAAACTTAAACATGAATCTTCAGAGAATACAAATCTCCATGGACGTCGAACGTGCTGCAGACAACGTCAGCCTGTTTGTTCCTAACTTTCACATTCTCTCGTCTCCAAGCAGACCTAACACACGTTATGTGTCATTTCTTAATAATTACCACGAAGCTCTTTATTAGGGCGTAAAGTTTACAAGGTTTACTCTTAGCTGGAGGCCGTACTATTGAATTGGCGCTAGAATTTTTGCAACACCAGAAGTGACAGGTTTGTCGTCTACTTTGACAACATTCAACACACAAGCCGTCAGACAGGCGTCTACATTATTTTGTAGTTCGTGTTATCAGATAATAAAGTACATACTATTAAAATATGTTTCCCGTTAATTATCATATCTAATGTTTTGTGATCTATTTTTTTCCCCTGTCACTGGTTCCTGACAATCAAGACAGTTTGAGAAATTAAAGTTGGGACAAGCTAAAACTCGTTCAAATATTTCTGTATCTCTCCCGATATTCTCATAATTTGTCTAATTTGTCATGATCACTATGACATCGGTGAGAGAAGACAGAAAGGAAGACAAACAGAAATACAGATAGAGAAACAGACAAGCAGGCAGTCAGATAGATAGATATGTGATGGTATTGCCTCCCCTGCTTTGCAGTTGTGACAAAACGGGGCGGCCCCTATCGATCTTTGTTTCTCTCCGGCAGTATCGGTACATTTGTGTACATGATTTTTATTATGGGCTGTCAATTATCGCACTTTTCTTTCTTTTTTCTTTCTTTCTTTCTTTCTTTCTTTCTTTCTTTCTTTCTTCGTTATTTATCTGATAAGTAGCAGATAATTTGATTTTATCAAATCATTCGACATTCCTCTCTGTGATGTCACCTGTTTGTTACCCGGTCATCCAAGCTTGCGGTGAGCAACTGAGATAAGATAGCCGCCGGCGTGTTTAAATTGAACCGCTGATAAGACAACTCGTTTGGTAACCCAGATGGGCAGACACGGAGTTTTTGCGTACTCATACGACAGATAATGAGATTACTGTCTGTGTGACACATGTGGACAGACAAATGCGACACAATCGCTTCCGGGCCGAATTGTTATGACAATATTACTTTCTAATAAAGTAATAAATATTACAGCTTACCCATGTTGTCATGTGTGTCTACCGATCTGCCTGTGAGAGTGTATACAAGGCATCATATGTCCATATATGGTAATACGCGACCTTTGCAGGTACGCACCTTATTTAGCGTGGGGCTATTTTAAAAATATCACACCGTATCTGCATGATTTGAAATGATTGGATCTTTTTAATTAGATTATAACAACAATGCTTGGGAAGATAGGAATATAGTCTGACAATTTTCGCAGTTTTATTTCACTGTAAATTTCACGCTCGCCAAGACATCATCAGACCTCGCCAGAGTGAAGATTAGATTCACAATTCCTTTTTTTAACCGGACCTTTTATTGGAGAACCAAATAAGACTTAAAAAGCACAGGAAATCTCTACATTTTAAAAAGGAACACCGGGACTAGGAAACTGAAAAAACACACGGAGTCAGAGAGGGAATCTATTGTCAAATTAAAGACACTCCCAGACGCGTGTAAGAGACCGACTCGTCTCTTTTATTCATCTGACCAAAAAGTATGTGAGTCAGGATTGGCATAAGTTGTGATTTACATTTCATATTTTATTACAAACATGTGAACTAACATATATATATATATATATATATATATATATATATATATATATATATATATATATATATATATATATATATATATATATATATATATATATATATATATATATATATATTATCATGTGAAGTTTAATGTGTGAAACTCGCAATTGGATGTCAAAGTCATTTGAGGCTGGCAACCTCAGCGTATAGAATGATGATTCATGAACCACAATTGCACCGGCTGGTGATTGCTTTATTGATAGTTTCGTAAAGAGAACTAAAAGCATAAAGTAGTTCCAGGTTCCCTATGGAGCAAAGGGGGGGGGGGGAGATGAAAAAAATGAAGGGCATTCTAAGTATAATACTTACATTTTCGAAGCAGTGTAAATGTCTCTATAAACATTGCCACTTTAAAAGTAATCTAAATTTTCAAGCTTTACTTATTTACTTACTTAGTCGTTCCCCTTCTACCGTGAGGTGTAGAGGTTTGGAAGAGAGAGCGCCAGACTATCCTATCGGCTGTCTTCCTCCTGGCTTGGTTCCATTCTAGTCCTCGGTCCTTCAAAGATTGTCTAATGTTGTCTTCCCAGCGGACTCTTGGTCGTCCTGGGGGTCTGTATCCCTGGCTCTTTGTTTCACATGCTTGTCTTGGTAGCCGATCTTCTCCCATTCTGCAGACATGGTCAAACCATTTTATTTGGGACTGTTCTTCTTGGGTCTGCAGGGGGTGTGATTTTAGGCCTTGACTTATCGTCTGGTTGCGGACCATGTCTCTTCTTGTTACTTCAACCACCTTCCTCAGATACCTCATTTCTGAGGTTTTGATCTGGCTTTTGTGGGTTGTAGTCATTGCCCATGACTTACATCCATATGTCAAGACTAAGACATAAGTGGAGGGTATACAGCCATCTTCGATTTCTTACCAACCTCTCTCTTGCTGAGGAATCCTCGATTTATGGCCTGAAAAAGTCTCCCAGCTGCTGCTTTTCGAGTGGCCAACTCTTCTTTGATGCCTCCCTTTCGGTCTATAATAGCTCCGAGGTATTCAAAGTGATCGACCTGCTCCAGGACCTGTTCTCCCAGCTTAATCTGATGTCTTCTTTCTTCTCGTGATATCACCAAGGATTTTGTTTAAGAGCTGCTTATGACCATCCCTCTCTTCTCCAGCTCTTCCTTCCAGACTTGCAGGTTGGATTAGAGATGTGCCTCTGATTTAGCAATTAGGGCAACATCATCAGCAAATGCCAGCTCTGAAATACAGACCTGTCTCATCTTCCAGTACCCCACTGAATACTTTATTGTTCTCTCCTTACATGCCTTGATGATATCGTCCATGAGGAGTAGGAAAGGATAAGGTGACAGGATATCACCTTGTCTTACACCAGTGGTGGTCCTGAACTCTTCTGACTTATGGTTTGCTGATCTCACATAATTTCTGCAAGACTTGTAGAAGCTCTGTATAGCATGAATCAGAGGTGCTGGAATGTTCTTCCTTGCCAAACAGTCCCAAAGTTTGCTCCAGGGGACCCTGTCAAACGCCTTTTCCAGATCTATGAAACAAAGATGGATCTCACTCTTATACTCAAGGGCTTTTTCACTCAGCTGTCTGAGTGTGAAGATTAGGTCTTGAGTACTTTGGTTTGCTCTGAACCCGCACTGGACCTCATCCAATTGTGGCTCAGCTAGGCGTCGGAGTCTCTGCTCTAGGATTCTAGAGTAGATTTTACCAGGGACACTGAGAAGGAATATGCCTCTATGGTTTCCACATTGTCGGTTGTCACCCTTTTTGAAAATTGGTTTTATTATGGCAATCTCCCAATCCTTTGGTATGGTCTTGTTGCATCACGCTGCCTGTAGGACCCTTAAGAGTAATAGGTCGCCTGATGCTCCCATGTACTTAACCATTTCTGGTGTTATACCATGTAGCCTTGTGATAAAGTTGTTATTTTATTCCCGTTAATGATATCCACCAAAAGGATAAATATAAGTGGATGGAAGCAGACATCATCATCATCAGTTGATAAGATCTCTATGGTGTTGTTTGCTCCACTGTAGTATATGGAATGTCAACTTGACCTACGCAGTGGTGTGTAGACATGGATTGAGTGTATAATGTGCGAATGATAATAAGGGTTCGTGGTGTTGACAAATGTTCTTTTCTCACACTCATGTATGGCTGGAAGTCATCGACACCAACGACTGTGTACCTTTACTAACGTTTAATTGGACGTACACACTCGACAGCACAGATAGTGACAAATCACAGGTTGGCATAATACATCATGGTACAGTGGATAACTGGTCTTGCAATGTTACATGGGCACTCATGTAGAATAATAGTATAAAGGACTGTCAGTAGCCAAGCCCTCAGTATCGCCCATACATATATATCATCTGACTTCACTGACTGAGCACGTCAGCTTATAAACAATATTTCAGATGGCTTCTACCTAATCTCGTCTAGCGAAGATTCTTTAACATAAGGTTCAGCACAGTTTTTTCATATAATAATATTGAACCGCTAGCAATGGGTTCTCATGTGTAGCAGTGATCTCTGGACTAATCAAGCGATAATACGTGCATCCCTTTTCTCTTCTTGAAAGTCACTACATGTTTGGTTCCAAGATGGCTTCACTCGTGAGCTGTCACTCACGTTTGGATACAGATAATGAATCTGTCCTAAAGTTAGTCATTCATTAAATCTTTCATTGCTCTGTAGATTTGATCATGAACACTTGACTGCAATCTACAGGATATAGTGCTGCTAGGAATCGAAGTCGTTTTCATCGAGTCAAATATATTCTCTTAGACATTCAAATCGTACCTATCGAAAATGGTGGCTTCGTACGAGAGTTCATAAGAGTGTCTATTATTACCTTGGTATCCGACATATGATTCTGCCATTCCTTGGCAATACGAATAAACACTGGGGTAAAGCATACACGATAGGTCTAGACGACTATCACTTTCCCCACAAATACTGAGATCACTTTTTCCCCGGCGACAAGCCGACATAGAAGACACAGTCCCTATCAGGACGAAGCCAAATCCCACCACACTCTAGCGACACATCCGCCGAATAGCCTTTGACCTCTCTAGAGACAACAGAACATATAGTTCGACTTAGATATGTAAAGATATACAGATATAAGACAGACTCGTCCTACTCAGACAAACAATACACATAAATTCAGGCCATAGATATTCTGAAGCAAGAACAATCTATTACTACCCAAACAAAGAATAAATCGCAGAAAACTGGATTTATCCGCGGAGTTCGATCGAAAGAGCCGACACAACTTTCAAGGGAAGTAACTCAATAATGACTTTTCCTTAAGCACTATTTTGTTTACAAAATATTTGCGAACATAACAAGTATACCAATGTATAATATTGTAAGATATCAAAGACTGCACGTAACAGTCTTACCACACCTCCCGGGAAAAAAAAAAATGGAACATTTTTTTTTTTTTTGAAATACATCTAGGAGCAACGTACAATAGGCTCACAACGCATGAATAATGCGCAGATGAAAATATCAGGAATACCTATAACGCCTAATATGAGGCTAAGTCGACTTATGGAGCGACTGGTGAGAATGTGTCTCATAAACTGAGAGAAATTATTTCTCTACAAGTATATTTTTCCAGGAAGGTGTCATCAAAGTATAATACAATTCTGGCAATTACACAATGCCTAAAAAATTCATATCATCATTTCGTATTAGATATCTTAAATTTATGATTTATGAAGAAAAAATCATCAAAGCACAGCGGTGAATAAACATCAATGAACCGCTATGTAGTGATACAATCATTATATTATTAAATTACAAATGTGTATCTATCATGATATAGAAAAGGAACTACTATAGAACTAGACATATCAAGAAGTCTAAGCCCTAATAGTTATGTGGAATCATGTGGGCATCTTGACAGAATGTCTGCCATCACATTATCTGATCCACGAATAGCTCGCACAGAGAAATGAAAAGGTTGAAGAGCAATTGCATATCGAGTAGACCTCGAGCTCTTCAAATTCTTACTCTGTATAGCAGTAAGAGCTTTTTGGTCGGTTTCTACTATGAAATGTGCGCCTAGAAGGAATCTCTGTAGTTTGAGGATCGACCAAACCATAGCTAATAGCTCACGGTCTAAAACCGAATAATTCCTTTCTGCCGCATTAAGTTTTCTGGAAATATACATTACAGGATGCAGAGTTCCAGAGTACTCTTGCATTAGTGCCGCTCCAATCCCAGTGGATGAAGCGTCACTACGAAGAACGAATGTCTTATCTTTAGTGGGTAGCACTAAAATAGGTGGTGTTGAAAACAGTGTTTTAATCTTATCCAGAGAGCATTGGCATTCCTGAGACCAGTGGACCACATTAGGCGAACCTTTCTTTAGAAGTGTTGAGAGAGGTGCCATGATAGAGGATAGATTCTGAATGAATCTGCCATAAAATTGAATAAGACCTAACAGACTTCTCACCTGTTTTTTTAGTCTTAGGGATTGAGATGTTAAGTATCTTACTAGTATTATGGTCCTCTGTCTTTAGGAAACCATGACCAACTCGGTGGCCTAGGAAAGAAATTTCGCTAAAACCAATATAGGCTTTAGAGGGTTTCGCTGTCAGGTTGTGCTCACGCAAAGTAGACAGCAATTCATCTAACCCTGAATAGTGATCTTCCCAAGTATCGCTGAAAAGACAGATGTCGTCTAGATATGCAATGACATCTGACCGATAAGATAGGATTCGGCGCATCATGCGTACGAATGTAGCTGGTGCGTTCATAAGACCGAAAGGCATAAAATTCCATTGGAACAAACCTCTAGGTGTTGAAAAAGCCGTGAGAGGTTTGGCGCGTTCAGATAAAGGAACTTGCCAATATCCTTTAGACAAATCAAGTTTAGTGAAAAAAATGAGATTTGGAGAGTCGAGTAAGTAGCTCTTCCAGTAAAGGCATAGGTTCGGCATCGAACTTCGTTACTTGATTCAATTTTCGATAGTCAACGCAAAGACGTATGTTATTGTCTTTTTTACGCACAATAACCATCGGCGAAGAATATGCAGAGGTGGATGGTTCGATTATTTTCAAATCTATCATCTCATCCAACTCTTTCTCGACCTGTGCTTGAAAATGTATAGGTATAGGATAAGGTCTAACCCTAATAGGAGTATGGTCAGTTAGAACAATGTCATGTTCAATGACATGCGTTTGTCCAGGGATGTCAGTGAGTACATCCTGAAATGTTTGCAACATAGTTGAAACTTGTCGCTGTTCTCCTAGAGACAAATCAGGAGAGACAGTAACGTTCTTCCATGATTCACTGGAATGAAGTGGGATCATTGGAAGAGGAAGATTTACATCTGAAAAACTTGTTTCCTCATCCTGTATCACGGACAGTGATGAGTAATGACCATGTTGTACTGGAGAATTGTCCGTTGCTTGGAAAATGGGTTGCAAATAATCCGGACGTTCATGGAATTCAGTAAGCATATTGATGTGGAAGGTTTTATGCTTCCCATCAATATCGTACGGACCTTTCCAAGAAATAAGTAATCTGTTTTCCCTACAAGGTAGTAATACAAATGCTTTGTCACCAGGACAAAGTTGTCGTAAGCATCTCTTCTTATTGGCAAATTGCCTTGCCTTCTGTTTCGCAAATTCAGAAGAAGAAGTTGCTAATTTGCATGCTTCGATAATTTTTTGTCTCAACGCGATGACATATTCATAGGATGACTTTGTGTCATCGTCAATATTGTCAGATGTTATGAGATCGTGAAGCAACGACATAGGGCCACGCGGACGCGCGCCAAAGACGAGTTCAAAGGGAGAAAATCCTGTATGTTCATTGGGTACCTCTCTGTAAGCGAAGAGGGCCGCAGGTAAAACTCTGTCCCAGTCTTGAGGATGATCCTCAGTTATCTTCCCCAGTAAGTTTTTAAGTGTTCTATTAAGGCGTTCGACCATACCATTAGACATTGGATGGTAGATACTACTTAAAGATCTATCTATCTGCAGAGTAGACATTACTTGAGACATGGTATCTGATATTAGTTGGGTGCCATGGTCTGACAATATCTCTCCGGGGAACCCCAGACGAGAAAATATAAGCCAAAGAGCATCTGCAATATCAGCAGTAGTAATGCTCTTCAGAGGAATAGCCTCTGGCCAACGTGTGCACATATCAACACACGTCAAGATAAACTGATGTCCTCTGGCAGACTTGATCTTAAATGGACCAATAATGTCTATGGCCATTTTTTGGAACGGCCGAATAGGAATGTCCGCCGCCTGAATGGGTGCAGCATGCCGTGGACCTTTGGATTTAACTTCCTGACATACTTTACAAGATCGACAATAAATCCGTATGTCCTTGTTTACCAATGGCCAAAAGAAAGCCGCAAGGACTCTTGACTTAGTACGGGAAAAACCCATGTGTCCAGCACACTGAGAGTCGTGAGCGTGCTGCAAAATTTTAACTCTCAAATTCTTGGGAACCAGGATTTGAGAATGACTTGACGTAATGGAGTCTTGAACCATACGTACAAGTACGCCATTCTTCTTTGTAATCCACGATTTACGACTTGTGTCTTTATTCGGATCACCTTTAGTTGCAAGAATGAAGAATTTCTTCAGAGTGGGATCATCTTCTTGCTGTTTTATAAACGAGTCACGAGAAATTACCAAGGGATTATCTTGGTTATGCACTTCATTATCTTCAGTAGATGAAGTTTGAGGCATATTAAGCGCCTGAGCTCTAGTGACTACAGCGTTAGCAATCTGCATGTTTTGCCTTTCCCACGTGGAAATTTGTTGCGGAGTGCATTGCTTGACTCCATGAATGCGACCGATGATGAGGTCAGCGATCGGATTCGGAAGAAGACATGCGTGTACATCTCCTGTAAAGAAAGGAGTAGCAATCCTAATGATAGCAGTAGAGTATTTCTCTAATGTGCCGCCAAATGTTACACATTTGACTACTTGTCCAGTGGCACGGGAAGGATCTACGAGTGACTGCCTAACACCAATTGTGGTGCATCCAGAATCAAATAGCACAGAGACTGGATTGTTATTCACTAAACCCTTATGTAAGACAAGAGAACCTCTTCCATCATGCGCGACTGATGCCGGAAGAGCAGGAAGAGGATGGCCACAGCTTAAAGTAGACACTGTGGTTGGCTCAAATAACGTTTTGCATTGGGGGCACTGAGATGCTCTCCCAAAATCAAAAGCGGCACATGCCATATTACTAGCATCATTATTATCTTTACTCTGTTTATAGGCTTCATGGGACTCTTGTTGTACAGAGTTTGCCTGAAAATGTGGTTTATGTCTTTTGTTTTGAGATCTACCTCGGTTATTATCACCTCTGTAGTTATTGTTACCTCTATTGTAACCCCTATTTGGGTTTGAGTCATAGTTCCCTTGGTTACCATTATCATATTCATTATAATGAGTATCTCTGTAATTATGATCTTGTTGACTCCAAGACGGATAACCCTGATAGTTTCTATAATTACTTCCTCTACGGAAATTCCTATAATTATGACCACCCCTGTGTCGAGAGCTATCAGCTCGTCTCCAGTTCTTTGAAGAAGAACCCTGAAATGATTGGTTACCTTGGTTTTGATAACTATTATGGTTACCTTTTTTATCAAATCTGTTTTGAGGTCCCTGAAATCTGTGTGAATAATTGGGATTGTATGGTGTTGCTGAAGCAACTGGCATACTCTCCTTAATCTTAGTGTTGCCAAAAGTCACGTCGGGGTGTGCAGTGACATATTGGGAACAATATTCTTCCATTTCTTTTAGAGATTTGGGTTTACGCTCATGTATAAATTCAAGGAAAGGTTTGTTCACACATGACATAATCTTATCTCTGAGCAAAAAATCCATAAGTCCTTCATACGTTTTTTCTGTTTTGGAAAGCTCAATCCAACGATCAACTGTGAGACGTGCCTTTGCAGTGAATTCTGAGAATTCTACACCCGTCTCAGGTACCATCGTTTTAAATAAAAGGCGATAGCCTTCCTCACTTAGCTGATATTTTTTTCTCAAAGCCGCCCTAATGACATCATAATTATCCTTATCTGCTTCTCCTACAAGGCATAATCTAGTCAAAGATTCACCTTTCAAGTTTTCTGATAATTGATTAGCGTATTGTGATTTATCCACATTATGTGTACGACAAGAACGTTCAAATCTATCCAGCCAGAATGTAATATCGTCACTGGACTGATTGAACGGTGGAACCTTAACCTTGTAAGTAGAAGGTTTACCATTACCACTAGATGCCTGATTAACATTACTCATACTTGTCAATCTCAATTTCTCCAACTCAAATCTTTTTTGTTCAGCCTCCCTGTCTAATCTTTTTTGTTCAGCTTCCCTGTCTAATCTTTTTTGTTCAGCTTCCCTGTCTAATCTTTTTTGTTCAGCTTCACTGTCTAATCTTTTTTGTTCAGCTTCACTGTCTAATCTTTTTTGTTCAGCTTCCCTGTCTAATCTTTTTTGTTCAGCTTCACTGTCTAATCTTTTTTGTTCAGCCGCAGCTTCTCTTTCTAATTTTTTTTGTTCAGCTTCAAATCTCCTTTCCTCCACCTGCATCTGCAATTTCTTTTGTTCAGCAGCAGCCTCAGCTTCTCTTTCTAATCTTTTCTCTTCCGCCATAGCTTTTCTTTCTTCTGCAGCTAATGCTTTGTCATATTGAGCAACAGCCCATTGTTCTAATTGTTGACCAGTCTTATCAAGGGCTTTCCCTTGTGTAATGAAGTATTCTAATGTAGACATGATGTCTAACAATAATACTAATCACCTGAACCAATAATAATACCACAAGTTCTCAATGACTTGATTAATCAGTATACTATCCCAATATCTGTGGGTCACAAGCCTTTAATAAGGTCTTGTATAATAGTAATAATAATCAGGTACTGGTTTATACCATCATCCAAGTGCAGTGCACAGGCAATTGTGTCTTATGAAATATACCTATATAAAACATATGTCAACCAACAGAATACATAAAGTACAAATAGGACTGACAATACAAGAACGTTTGCAGAAATCAAAATAAATCAAATAGGGAAATCAATGAAAATAATCACTGAATCTGCAAAGAATAACAACACAAATGACGTCACAATATATGAATATAAATTGTGAATAGAACTGAAAGATAGAAAAGGTTAGACCAACAAATTACAAACAAATCAAAACAAAACTAAAGAACAAAGAAATATTACAAAAATAACAATAATTACAGACTTCACAGCTAAGACAAAAGCAACAGTTGTCGCAGCAAATTTTCATTCAAGAAAATTGCACCTATAGAAAACGCCCACAACGGACCCTCTATGACGTGGGATATTCTGTTGTGAGGACGCCGCCCAACCTTAAACACAACCCGCTGACATAGAAACTAACATACTATACAAACAAATAACATGTAAACATAAATATATATAAATTATGTGTATGATAGTATTGAGTTGCAAAATAGGCTCAGTTTTACAGTAATGGCAAAGTTATTTTTATGAAAATAAACAAACTGCCACTTTATTCAATTAAACATTCTGGCCTTAAATATTAAAGTTCATATACAGAAAACAAGAAGATCCATCGATGAAATAGGACTTCTTAGTTCACTCATACTGTCTTCCTGTTAACATTGACAAGAATTGATCCAACTGTTCTGTGAAACTCTATAATGTCTAATGTAAAAAATGTCAACAACGCTGACCTACATACTGCATTCACTTGACAGGTCACGTGACGAAGTGTTGACAAATAGCAAACCAATACTGCAAGTGTGTCGTATCAGCCACAGGAAACGGTCTGGTATCGGTACTCTGTTGACTTCTGAACTTCTGCGAGGTCAAACCCAGAAAGCTGGTCCACCAGTTGATAAAGCCTGGTGTCATGGAATATTCTAATCCACATATATAAATTATCAATTAAATATAAAGCCTAATAAATACATATAATAAAGAAAAGAGCAATGGTAAAATGACAGTGCTGTCACAAGGAATGTACTCGAAATCCCCCTTGTTTTCTGCTTCGTCTGCAAATTGTAACGCTTTCACGTTGATAGTAAAAGCTTACTGTATTATACCCGCTTTCTTCAATGAAACGTGTGCCTAAATTTTAAATTCCATTCATGTCTTTTTCTACATTACGTTACCAAAACGAACGAACAGATGGACAAAAGGATAGCGAGAAGGGAGAGGCAGAAAGCCGAACATTAAACACGCGTCGCGCGATACACAATTACTACTATCACGCGTGTAAGTCTACAAGCACTAACTTTTTCAGACGGACAGTGATAAAATACACTACCCTTTCCCAGAGTTAGGTTTAAAATCATAAAAAACGCTTATTAGGAAACCTGACATTCTACTGTTTTATGTCCGAAATCCTGACATTAGTCTGACAGTACATCAGGACAGGTGGCGGTTCTCACATAAAAAATAAAACAACAAACTATACGGCTATCCTAGAAATTGCATATTTTGAACGCAGCCACGTAGCTCCTTTAAATTAGTATTTTTGGGTTCCTTAGGGCTTGCTGACAAATAATATGTAAAACGTTACGCAAATAGTCCAGGAATTAATAAATTATACCCAAAATAAAATATTGGGGGGTGCCTGACAGCATAAAATCATTTCTGCTCATAAAATTTTTTATAACGTGTTTGAAAAAAAACCTTACGTTACAGAAATAGCCTACCATGTAAACTCCAAATTGATTGGAGCGCAACAAATGAAAGCCTAACCACGATTGGTCGGGCTATAAATACTATCTTGGTTGTTAGGGGAGACGGGAAAAGATAACATTTTTTTCAAACACTTGTCGAAACGTGGCTCATTGGCCAGTCTCGCTGATATACACACTTGGGAGCGTTAGTTCGAGACCACTTGTTTAAATGATCTTGATAAAGCATCAGTGCGTTGAAGCCAGCTAAAATTTTGCTCAATAAAAGCCTGGAAGATAAGCAGATGGAAATTTGTGCCAGTTTGTGCCAGAATTCATTGCTAATCAACGTATCTGTGTTTATTCGTATGAATTGTGGTAAGCTTGAACCATTTAATATCTTTTAATGAAAATTGAATGTGAATTGTTGATTTATGCCTGTATATATATGTGTAGTTCAGTGGCAAACGTGAGGTAAAGCCTAAAATGCTCCAGCCTGAACAGAGGGTGTCGGAGAGAAGTAAAACGGCATGGAATGGCCCAACAGTACACTGACACCTGGATGATTGACTAGAAAGAAATAATGCTGGAAGTGCAGAGGCGTAGTAACCATTAAGAAGGGTAATACTGGAATAAAGTATTTCAGATGAAGCTGACTGTTGGCCTAACGCTCTGAACGCAATGTTTGTGATGTATTGTGATCAGTGTAAAAAGAAAATATAAATTAGTTATGAAGTAGAAGGTACATCCTTCTTGATTTCAGGGACAGTGGTCTTGATGGTACTGAGCAGCACCTAGTCAGAGCTTTGCTGAATCCAGTGTCGGACAGCATACTCCTTGGTCCTTTTAGCTATCAGTGAGGTGTCTCCAGAGCCCAGAGGAGAATTCGAGCAGAGGAGTCCTTTCCTGCCGCCATCACGCCAGATAAGCGAATTGGCCAGCTGAGCTCAACATTATGTCCCCTCATCTTGAACTGACTTTTAAAATTAACATTAAGAGGGGAATTTACTTGTCTTAAAATCAGGAACTGTGAACATCTCCAATACTAGTCCCTAAAGACAAACTATTGAAGTCATGATGACAAATACCAACAGAGCTTGAACAAAACAAAACCAGTATTACCTCATTTTACTACTACACAAACTGACACACATAGAACATTTGTAATAATATATGTCACTACAATATTCATATTAAATACATTCTGTACATAACTTGTAATTTAAATTGATTGTGATTCCTGGTTCCCTTGTAGTTGAATCAGGACACATATTCATTCATGCCAGTAATGAATACATATTGTTATTTGAAAGTTATCAGTGCCTCCTTTAAGATATTTTCATAGAGTGTTATATGTATGTGAGTGTCACAGTGTTGTCAAGAGTAGTGGATTACATTAAATTGTTTATCTGTCTGTTGTTGTGACTTACACTTCATCATACACATACCCTAGACACATAACGTAGCATCACACTATTCCAGAATAATTCTGACTGAGATATAGAGATATGTGGTAGCAAGTAAGGTTATCTATAATACACTACTCTTAATAGATATAGATACCTTCACAGCTGATCTCAGTCAGTACACTAAGTCCCCTATAAATATTTATAACATCCCACTTCACCACATATATTGGGGTCTCGCTCTTGGGATTTTGAATCTTTAACTATTAAAAATATTGGGGGTAATTCACTTCAGGGAATATAAGAATTAAAAGGTATCCTTGGGTGGAATTAAATAAGGTTGAGCTCACGGTGCCTGTGTTGTCCATTAGATATATAGTTAGAAATTGAATTGTTGGGTAGACATTATAAAAATTTACCTGATAGACAATGGCGGACCTGGCCAAATTTCGATCTGCTGCGGTTCAGACTGCAAAAGAGTTAGGATTAGATGGGCAAGTTATGGTTGCCTATGTCACTACGGAATGTGACAAATTTATTGAACGCGAAGAAAGAAGATTAGAAAAAGGGCCGAAAGAAAGTTAGAGGCTGAGACTAAGAGGTTGCAAGCTGAGGCTGAGACTAAGAGGTTGCAGATTGAGGCTGACAAAGAGGCTAAAGCATTGGAAGCCGAGGAAAGAAGACAGGCTGCAGAAAGAGAAGAGAGGAAATTAGCTGCAGAAAGGGAAGCAGAAGATAAAAGATTACAAAGGGAACATGAGTTACGACTAAGGGAGTTTGAGTTTCAAGGCCATGCTCCTGAAAATGGTGCCAGTCCCTTTGCCTCTGATGCTACGGTTACTCAAGGAGCCTCAACCTCAGCTATGAATTTTCATTTAGATCATTTTGTTGAGAAAGACGATGATATTGAGAGCTACCTAAATAGGTATGAGCTATTAGCTACCACGTATGGGTTAGAGAGAGAAAGGTGGAGCTTAAAGTTATCTCAGGGACTTCGTGGGGCAGCTTATGAAGTTTTTTGCAAAAATGAGCAGAGGTGATCAGGAAAATTATGACATGCTAAAGCAGGCTCTTTTGTTAAGGTATGAAAAGAATGCAGAATTCTATAGAAAAAAATTTAGGAATGCTAAACTACTGTCAGGTGAAACCTATCACCAGTTCTCTGCACGAATAGAGACATACTTGGAGAAATGGACTTCTCTGGGGAAAACCCAAGATCTTAAGGAAATGGTCCTTATAGAGCAATTAAGAGAGTCCATGGCTCCAGACCTGAGAAAGTTTCTCATGGAACAAGGTGCAGAGAGGCTGGAAGAGTTGCTAAATGTTGCTGAAAGGTATCAAGCAGCTCAAGCAGAGGTAACAGGTAATAAAAAGAAACAGGTGGATAACTTTAGGGCACCACAGAACTTTAATAAATTTGATCCTAGGGATCAAAATAAAGGTAAGCACCAATTTGATAGGCCACGGTATGAAAATAAAAATAAATTCCCACAATTCGATGAAAGGAAATATGATGAAAGAAAATCTTTCAACCAAGGAAAAAGGTGGTGTAAAAATTGTCAGATGGACAATCATGACACTGACCGTTGCAGAAGGAAACCTGTGTATATGGCAACCCTTCAGGTCAGGTCGACCTCAAGACAGGAGGAGGATATTATGTTGGATACCACTCCAGAAGAGATGAGGAAGGCACAGGCTGGGGATAAAACACTCAAGCCTTGTTTCAGAAAATTGTCAACTTGTCATACAACTCCAGGCAAGGGAGATTTTTACATGAAAAACAAGTTGATGTATAGGAAGACTGGAGCTAGATCCAATGGTCACGGACAGCTGGTTCTTCCAAAAAGATATAGGACAGAATTAATAAGGAGCCTACATGTGAAACCAGATGGGGACCATGAGAAGATAGGTACCATCATTCAAAAGGTGGCTCACAATTATTATTGGCCCAAAGCAAGATGGGACATTGAAAATTTTGTAGAAAGGTGTAGCATAGCACATGAGGGAACACCCACAAGTGGGAACATGGATCAGGACCTGGACACGCCACGGGGCAAAATTAGGCCTGATAATAGAAAGAAATATAGATTTGATAAAGTGGACCAAATGGAATGGGAAGCCCCTTTTCACGGACAAGCTTCACTTAACTGTTTTACTATGGCCACTATGCGGAGAGTGCAAAAAGATGTCTTACCCCAGGATAAGCCGAAAATCCCTCAATCGGACTTAAACAAACTGGAGGAAGAGGATGTAGGGAGGAAATCTCTCATCAAGAATTTTAAGTGGGGAGACAGCCCCAAAAGAAAAATTGGTAGCGGTCGTTTTGTGAATGAGAAATCAGAGCAGAAAAATCATCACTATAAAGCTTCGAGTGGAAGAGACCATACCGGTGCATGGACAAATAGGTCCACACAATTAAAGGTCCATATGTAGCTTTGTTAAGAACGTGGACTGATGAAAAGGCAGAGGAAAACATTACATCTTCATACCAATATGTGAATGAGCTGACCACTCGGTTGAAAACTGGCTGGAAACTTGCCAATGAAAATTTGAAACAAGCCAGGAAGAAACATGCTGCCTATTATAACAGGAAGGCGAAAGACAGAAATTTGGCTGTGGGAGAGAAGGTACTGCTTCTTTTGCCCGGGAGTCAGAATAAGTTACAAATTGGATGGCAGGGTCCATATACAGTTCTAGAGAAGGTGTCTAGAACAAATTATAAGATAGATAAGAAGGGGAAAGAAAAAATCTATCATGTGAATCTCCTGAAGAAATATTTGGAAAGAGAACATCAGGAAGAGACACACTTGTTGACCTTGTCCATCGCCATGGAGATGAAAAAGGAACCACTTTCATCATTTGAATATCCATTACACCCCTGTGAGACAGCAGCACAGGTGAAAATCAGTACACATTTAACGAAAACTCAGAAAGAGAGAGTGCAACAGGTTCTAAATAATCATGCAGAGGTGTTAACAGACCGACCAGGGCATACAAACCTATTGGAATATGATATGAAACTCATAGACTCCACACCTGTCTGTATGAAACCATATTCGACTCCGTTTGCTAAGGAAAAAGCTTTGAAGGAAGAGATAGACTATCTGTTGAAGGAAGGAATTATTTCGCACAGTGAGTCTTCGTATAGTTCCGGTGTTGTACTCTTAAGGAAGCCCTCTGGAGAACATAGACTCTGTATAGATTACAGGAGACTGAATGCTATTACAGAAGGACAGGTGGATCCATTGCCGGATACAAATCAGCTGTTTGCCAGACTAAATAAAGCTAAATATTTCTCAAAAGTGGATCTGAGTAAAGGATACTATCAGATTCCAGTAAAGCCTGAGGTTAGACCATACCTAGCTTTTAGTACCTCAGAAGGACACTATGAGTTTAATAGATTGCCATTTGGATTGAAGAATGCGCCTAGTGTCTTCTCTAGAATGATGAGAAAATTATTGGATCCTCTGAATAATCCCTGTATAACAAATTTTATGGATGATATCCTTATAGCAACAGAAACATTTGAGGAACACATTGACTCTCTGAACATGCTGTTTGATCGACTTAGGGAGGCAAATTTAACAGCCCGTCCAACCAAATGTTGCGTTGGATGTAAAGAATTGGAATTTTTGGGACACACAGTTTATCAGGGAAACATGACCCCTGACCCAAAGAATTTAGAGAAACTACAGAAAGCCCCGAGACCACAAACCAAGAAGGACGTGAGATCCTTTGTCTCATTATGTGGTTTCTACCAGAAGTATATCAAAAACTTTAATTCCATATGTGCACCTTTAACGGAATTGACACGTAAAGGACTTCCAGATCGCATTACATGGACACCACAATGTGAAATGACTTACCAAGAATTGAAGGAAAAGCTCACAAGTAAACCCATTTTGAAATTACCTGACTTAAGTCAAGAATTCATAGTAAGGACGGATGCAAGTAATATTGGGTTAGGTGCAACTTTACTACAGAAATCAGATGCATTGGATGGGGAATTAAGCCCAGTGGCATATGCTAGCAGAAAGTTGAATAAAGCTGAAATCAACTACTCAACTAGCGAAAAAGAATGTCTTGCAGTAATATGGGCAATAAAGAAATTCAATATTTATCTATATGGGAAGGCATTTAAGTTGCAAACTGACCACAAACCTTTATCGTTTTTAGCACAGGCTAAGCATGAGAACTCTAGGTTACTCCGATGGTCTTTGCTTCTGGCTCCATATAATTTTAGCATTGAATATATATCTGGAAAAACCAATCTGGGAGCGGATTTTTTAAGCCGCCATCCGTGTGATGAGAATCACCGTAAACCCCAGAAATAATAATAAATTTCTCTATGTGTATATAGAATAAAGGACTGACATATAATGTCTGTTTTAAGAGGGGAGGTGTCATGGAATATTCTAATCCACATATATAAATTATCAATTAAATATAAAGCCTAATAAATACATATAATAAAGAAAAGAGCAATGGTAAAATGACAGTGCTGTCACAAGGAATGTACTCGAAATCCCCCTTGTTTTCTGCTTCGTCTGCAAATTGTAACGCTTTCACGTTGATAGTAAAAGCTTACTGTATTATACCCGCTTTCTTCAATGAAACGTGTGCTGTATTTCTTGGAAAAACATTAAGAGGCAGACTGCGTAATGACCTAAATTTTAAATTCCATTCATGTCTTTTTCTACATTACGTTACCAAAACGAACGAACAGATGGACAAAAGGATAGCGAGAAGGGAGAGGCAGAAAGCCGAACATTAAACACGCGTCGCGCGATACACAATTACTACTATCACGCGTGTAAGTCTACAAGCACTAACTTTTTCAGACGGACAGTGATAAAATACACTACCCTTTCCCAGAGTTAGGTTTTAAAATCATAAAAAAACGCTTATTGGGGAAACCTGACATTCTACTGTTTTATGTCCGAAATCCTGACATTAGTCTGACAGTACAGCAGGACAGGTGGCGGTTCTCACATAAAAAATAAAAACAACTATACGACTATCCTAGAAATTGCATATTTTGAACGCAGCCACGTAGCTCCTTTAAATTAGTATTTTTGGGTTCCTTAGGGCTTGCTGACAAAGAATATGTAAAACGTTACGCAAATAGTCCAGGAATTAATAAATTATACCCAAAATAAAATATTGGGGGTGCCTGACAGCATAAAATCATTTCTGCTCATAAAATTTTTTATAACGTGTTTGAAAAAAACCTTACGTTACAGAAATAGCCTACCATGTAAACTCCAAATTGATTGGAGCGCAACAAATGAAAGCCTAACCACGATTGGTCGGGCTATAAATACTATCTTGGTTGTTAGGGGAGACGGGAAAAGATAACATTTTTTCAAACACTTGTCGAAACGTGGCTCATTGGCCAGTCTCGCTGATATACACACTTGGGAGCGTTAGTTCGAGACCACTTGTTTAAATGATCTTGATAAAGCATCAGTGCGTTGAAGCCAGCTATATTTTGCTCAATAAAAGCCTGGAAGATAAGCAGATGGAAATTTGTGCCAGTTTGTGCCAGAATTCATTGCTAATCAACGTATCTGTGTTTATTCGTATGAATTGTGGTAAGCTTGAACCATTTAATATCTTTTAATGAAAATTGAATGTGAATTGTTGATTTATGCCTGTATATATATGTGTAGTTCAGTGGCAAACGTGAGGTAAAGCCTAAAATGCTCCAGCCTGAACAGAGGGTGTCGGAGAGAAGTAAAACGGCATGGAATGGCCCAACAGTACACTGACACCTGGATGATTGACTAGAAAGAAATAATGCTGGAAGTGCAGAGGCGTAGTAACCATTAAGAAGGGTAATACTGGAATAAAGTATTTCAGATGAAGCTGACTGTTGGCCTAACGCTCTGAACGCAATGTTTGTGATGTATTGTGATCAGTGTAAAAAGAAAATATAAATTAGTTATGAAGTAGAAGGTACATCCTTCTTGATTTCAGGGACAGTGGTCTTGATGGTACTGAGCAGCACCTAGTCAGAGCTTTGCTGAATCCAGTGTCGGACAGCATACTCCTTGGTCCTTTTAGCTATCAGTGAGGTGTCTCCAGAGCCCAGAGGAGAATTCGAGCAGAGGAGTCCTTTCCTGCCGCCATCACGCCAGATAAGCGAATTGGCCAGCTGAGCTCAACATTATGTCCCCTCATCTTGAAATGACTTTATAAAATTAACATTAAGAGGGGAATTTACTTGTCTTAAAATCAGGAACTGTGAACATCTCAAATACTAGTCCCTAAAGACAAACTATTGAAGTCATGATGACAAATACCAACAGAGCTTGAACAAAACAAAACCAGTATTACCTCATTTTACTACTACACAACTGACACACATAGAACATTTGTAATAATATATGTCACTACAATATTCATATTAAATACATTCTGTACATAACTTGTAATTTAAATTGATTGTGATTCCTGGTTCCCTTGTAGTTGAATCAGGACACATATTCATTCATGCCAGTAATGAATACATATTGTTATTTGAAAGTTATCAGTGCCTCCTTTAAGATATTCTCATAGAGTGTTATATGTATGTGAGTGTCACAGTGTTGTCAAGAGTAGTGGATTACATTAAATTGTTTATCTGTCTGTTGTTGTGACTTACACTTCATCATACACATACCCTAGACACATAACGTAGCATCACACTATTCCAGAATAATTCTGACTGAGATATAGAGATATGTGGTAGCAAGTAAGGTTATCTATAATACACTACTCTTAATAGATATAGATACCTTCACAGCTGATCTCAGTCAGTACACTAAGTCCCCTATAAATATTTATAACATCCCACTTCACCACACATGGATTGAGTGTATAATGTGCGAATGATAATAAGGGTTCGTGGTGTTGACAAATGTTCTTTTCTCACACTCATGTATGGCTGGAAGTCATCGACACCAACGACTGTGTACCTTTACTAACGTTTAATTGGACGTACACACTCGACAGCACAGATAGTGACAAATCACAGGTTGGCATAATACATCATGGTACAGTGGATAACTGGTCTTGCAATGTTACATGGGCACTCATGTAGAATAATAGTATAAAGGACTGTCAGTAGCCAAGCCCTCAGTATCGCCCATACATATATATCATCTGACTTCACTGACTGAGCACGTCAGCTTATAAACAATATTTCAGATGGCTTCTACCTAATCTCGTCTAGCGAAGATTCTTTAACATAAGGTTCAGCACAGTTTTTTCATATAATAATATTGAACCGCTAGCAATGGGTTCTCATGTGTAGCAGTGATCTCTGGACTAATCAAGCGATAATACGGGCATCCCTTTTCTCTTCTTGAAAGTCACTACATGTTTGGTTCCAAGATGGCTTCACTCGTGAGCTGTCACTCACGTTTTTGGATACAGATAATGAATCTGTCCTAAAGTTAGTCATTCATTAAATCTTTCATTGCTCTGTAGATTTGATCATGAACACTTGACTGCAATCTACAGGATATAGTGCTGCTAGGAATCGAAGTCGTTTTCATCGAGTCAAATATATTCTCTTAGACATTCAAATCGTACCTATCGAAAATGGTGGCTTCGTACGAGAGTTCATAAGAGTGTCTATTATTACCTTGGTATCCGACATATGATTCTGCCATTCCTTGGCAATACGAATAAACACTGGGGTAAAGCATACACGATAGGTCTAGACGACTATCACTTTCCCCACAAATACTGAGATCACTTTTTCCCCGGCGACAAGCCGACATAGAAGACACAGTCCCTATCAGGACGAAGCCAAATCCCACCACACTCTAGCGACACATCCGCCGAATAGCCTTTGACCTCTCTAGAGACAACAGAACATATAGTTCGACTTAGATATGTAAAGATATACAGATATAAGACAGACTCGTCCTACTCAGACAAACAATACACATAAATTCAGGCCATAGATATTCTGAAGCAAGAACAATCTATTACTACCCAAACAAAGAATAAATCGCAGAAAACTGGATTTATCCGCGGAGTTCGATCGAAAGAGCCGACACAACTTTCAAGGGAAGTAACTCAATAATGACTTTTCCTTAAGCACTATTTTGTTTACAAAATATTTGCGAACATAACAAGTATACCAATGTATAATATTGTAAGATATCAAAGACTGCACGTAACACCTTGCTGTTTTGCCCATCCTGATTTTCTCCAGTGCTGCCTTCAGTTCTTCCATCTTTATGTCATCTTCATCACCATTTGTTTCCTCTTCTGTGCTAGTGGTTATCATTTCTGATGCTTGACCTTGCTCACCATCAAGGAGTTCTGAGAAATATTCTTTCCATCTTTCCATTACTTCCTTCGGGGCAGTAAGCAATTTGCCTTGCTTGTCCTTTATAAATTTGAGAGGGCATTGTTTTTCCTTCCTCATGTTTTTTAGGGTCTTATAGAACAATTTCTGGTTTTCTTGCGCATCTTTTTCTAGCTTTTCTCCAAATTCTTCCCAGGACTTCTGTTTTGCTGCTAGCACCTTGTTTTTTGCTTCTGTTCTGAGTATCACATATTCTCTATATTTCTCTATTTGTCCTGCTGTGTTTTTAGCTCCTAAGTATTGTTTCCATGCCATTTTCTTCTCTCTTATTTTCTCTTTGACTTCCTCTGTCCACCAAGGTGTCCTCTTTCTCTTGTTCCCAAGTCGGACTTCACCACATGCTTCTGCAGCAGCTGTCTTTATTGTCACGGTGACTGATAATTTATTTTAAAAACACGTCCTGTTTTTCTTACTATTTTAATGTTCTGGTTTCCTCGACTTTTTGTATTTTATTTTATTTCGGATTTTACCTACGTAGCCCATTATTCTCCTCTCAGACCCCACCCCGCGGTTTGTTTTCTTTCTGTCCTTCATTATAAATTCCCCACTGGTCAGTAGCGGTCAGCTCAGCTTACGATAATATTACCGAAGCTGCACCTGGCGTTTGTCTGACCAGAGGAGCGTCTCTTGCTGGTAACAGGTTTGATCTCCAGCGAGCAAGAGTTTCTTTGAAGCGAACCGCTAGCCTAATACAGATGATAGCGGGATCTAGGGGAGATAACACTCACGTTCGTTCTGAGAGATTTTGTTGTGGCCCTTGAACGCCGCAGTGAGTGCTGGAATAGTATTGCGTCTATCTATGAAACTTTTCGCTGCTGTTGTCTTCTGATGTAGATTCTAGAATAACATTTGTCTTACGCATGATTACGTTATACGCCGTGCATCTGTTGGAAACACGCTATGCCAGTCCTGGGGTAGCGTCATTTGTAGACTATAAATTTAGATAGGTTACTCAGTCAAGCACACTCGTAAAAATCTTCCTTCTCGTGATGAACAAATGAGACTAAGGCAAATGTTAACACAGCAGAACTAGATTTTGTTGCCTATTTTCTCGTCATCTCGGATTTCAGGACACCCGAAATGCTATCGCAGGATCCCAGTCAGGGCGAAGAACGTCACATTCTCTTCAATCTAGCGGTTTCTGAAAGTAACTAGCACCACGAGTTGTCACCCCTACCTGAAATACAACCCTTTGTCAACGCCCATCCCTCTAACGGGAATTAAGCTCACGCAGTGTTTAACGAGCCAAAGCAAATCTGAAATTGAATTCGACCGTAGTGGTTTCCTACTCGCTTCTTGATCACCAGTCAGAGCATTGGGGCTTCCAGTATATCTATCAGTCCAGCGTCTTCAGCAGAATTTAAATCACCAGACTTTGTGCTTAAACGGAGCACTCAGTCACAAATAAGAGTTCAAGCCAGCCCAACCGGATTTAACACCAAGTACGCTGGCCTAATTTCACGCGCGGGGATAATAGCGCAATGGACCATTTGTCCTAAAGTGACCTCGTCTTGTGTGTGTTTCGGGTCATTCAAAACCTCCGCATGTATTAGCGGGCAGCCGAATACAGACAGAGTAATTTACAACCTATCTCGTTATTAGGGTGTAACCAACGGTGCAAGGACAGCGCCTACAGTGGATTTAGTAGTGTATCTCATCATCTATAGAAGGATACATACATATAAAGACACTAACAGGAGTTACTGAACGTGGTTCTCCAAAAGCGGGCTGATTGAGAACTGTGTTTATTTATTTTCTCGGTGTTCTACAGGTTTTATGTTGGTGGTTTGTGTGTCCGCGGGTGTTTAATTGGATAATGATTACCTGATGTGATTATTGATGTTTTCTTATGTTGTTGTGATGAAATGCATTATTTTCATATATTTCTTCCTTTAATAAATTGTACTCATTTATTAACGCGATGTTCACGACCCTTCATCCATACTTAATATTACAAGCTTTTACTATAGTCTCTAGTTTTTGACAAGAGAAAAGAGAGAGAGAGAGCGGGTGGTGCTTAGACTATTTAAGTGTGTTGAGGCTTGGAGAGAGAGATAACTTTAATGAATCCTCTTCTAGGTTGGTCTCAAGTTCACCCTATTTACACAATATCTCTGTGTAATCTATAATTTTGTCAGTTCACTCTCATTGTCGATTTCACTACAATTGTCTAACTCGACAAATACTCTTACACTTTAACTCAACCACGACATTTATGGTGTCCTTGAATTTAAGCCAGAGGGTTTCCAAGTCATCAGGTTGTTCTTCTGTGTTTCTCACCGCTGTAGCAATAAGCCCCTGATATCTGGTCTTAATTTCTGGCTCTCTTAGCTTGTAGGTCTTAATGCTCATTTCTCCCGTTTGTTTACTTGGTTTATTACGTGATGTTGGGCAGTTCCTAAGCTGAGCAACTCTTTCAGTTGTTCTTTTGATTGTAAGCAGGTAGTGATCACTTCCAATCTCTGGCCCTCTCCAGACTCTAGCATCCCAGACATATTTGAATGAGCTCTTCCTAACAATGGCATAGTCGATCACTGACTTCTCATTCTTTGTTGGTTCATCTCTAGTGTATGCATGTATGAGCTTATATGGAAACTTTGTGTTTGTAATGATCAGATTCTGCTCACTGCAGAATCTAAGGAGTCGCTTTCCATTGTCATTGAGAGTATCTTCTCCATATCTTCCGATAACTCCACCCCATCTAGAATGGTCATCTCCAACTCTGGCATTGAAATCTCCGAGCATGATAATTTCATCTAGGCAGTCATCCACTGTCCTTTGAAGCAGCTCGAAGTTCTCCTCCTTGACCTCTGCTCTCTCATGCTCATTTGGCCCATACACTATGACCAGGTTGACAATGGTTTCTCCTTCTTTTAGTTTTACAACCATAAAGTTCCGTCCCTTGATACTATCTTTTTTGGTTTTTGGCCACAATGCAACTCACGCCCACTTTAGCTCTTTCAGATGTGGGTACACCATTGTTTTCTAGCTTTAAACCAGTGTAAATGTCTAAATGAAAATATTCATTTTAAAGTAACGGAAGTTTCAAACTTTTCAATCATTATAAAACATAAATGAAAACATATTCAATTTATATTGTGAACACTTTTCAATCAATGGAGATGTATACGTAAACAGACTCTATCTGTATTGTTAACCTTTTCATTTAAATATAAAGTAACTATGAAAGCTATTCTATTTAAATGTAAAGAAAGTTTTATCCTGAGGGATTAAATTTAATTCTCATCGAGCGTAAAGTCTGAGTAATTGAAATGGTGGTATGGGAAGGTAGGAACCCATAACTTTGGGGTAGAAAACGCCATACTCAGAAGAGCGTTTCGTTCAATTCTTTACCATAGTTATTGGCAATACCACCAGAAAGTACTATCTCTGGAACAAGAAGGGAACCGTGGCCCAAGCTTTAAGACAAAGGGCGCACGTGGTAGACTCTCCCTGCCGTTTCTATGAAACGAACCACCCCCGACAACCATGATCAGAGTCGAGCGCGAGCAGAGTGAAAAGAATCAACCCACAAGAAGGAGCAGAACCGTCATTGGCAGCTAAGTTCAAATCTATGCTGCCACTTGAACTTCTTGTTACATCTCACATTCCATGAAGACTGTGACGATAACATTTCTTGATCCATAACTATTCAAATTATTTTCCAACTGTTAAAACCTAAAGTGATTATTAAATTTTGTTATTTGTAATGTTACTAATTTAACTTCTATTTAATCATTTTAAATTTACTGCATGTTTGTCTCAAATTACTACACACACTCTAAACAGAGCTATACTAGAATAATAGAATTCCACTGAGTAAATCAGGGGTGGGGGCTAAATCCTTCACAAAAGTTGTCGGCAGATTGCAGAATTAATGTGCTTAGCAACAGCCAGCATTGTTTTCGCTTATCTGAATATCTTGTGAAGACTCCCATGTGATTGAAGCTTTACTACTCTTCTATCTACATTTCTGCCAAGAGTAATCTTGTGTAAAGATAGACGCCATTGAAGCCTATAATAGATACTCTTGAGTTTTGGCCACAGTTTGACCACTACTGCAAAGCAGGGGAGGCAATACAGTCACAGCAGTAGTGGTCCAACAGTGGCCAAAACTCAAGAGTATCTAATATGAGCCTTCAAAGGTGTCTACCTTCGCACAAGATTACTCTTGGCAGAGATGTAGATAGAAGGGAAATGACACTTCTATCACAAGGGAGTATTCACAAGATATTCAGATAAGCGAAAACAATGCTTCTATGGCAGAGCACGTTAATTCTAGAATCTGCCGACAACTTTTGTGAAGAATTAAGCAATGATTAATTTTAGCTCGTTAAGCTAATGGATTTACTCAGTGGAATTCTTATTATTCTGGTATAGCTCTGTTTAGAGTGTGTGTAGTAAATTGACTGAGACAAACATGCACTACATTTAAAAGGAATAACTCGAAGTTAAATTTACAAATAAAAAAAAATTTAATAATCACTTAAGTTTTAACAGTTTAAAAATAATTTGAATAGTTATGGATCAAGAAAAAGTTGTCATCACGGTCGTGATGGGATGTAAATTTTTACAAGAAGTTCAGGTGGCAGCATATATATTGAACATAGCTGCCAATGACGGTTCTGCTCCTTCTGATGGGTTGGTTCTTTTTACACTGCTCACGCTCGTCGCTGGTCAAGGTTGTCGGGTGTAGCTCGTTTCCTAGAAATGTCAGGGAGAGTCTACGAAAGTTGGTCCCTCGTCTTAAAGCGTAGGCCACTGTTCCCTTCTGGTTCAAGAAATAGTACTTTCTGCTGGTACCACCAATAACTTTGGTAAAAGAATAGAAACGAAACGCTGTCCTGAGTATTGCGTTTCCCGACACATACTTATTCACCCCTTTCTTATTCCACCATCCCATTTAACTAAGAATTTACCCTCGATGAGAATTAAATTTAATCCCTCGTGATAAAACTTTCTTTACATTTAAATTGAATAGCTTTTATAGTTACTTTACATTTAAATGAAGAAGGTTAATAGTACAGATAGAATATGTTTACACTTACATTTCCACTGATTGAAAAGTGTTCACAATATATATTGAATATGTTTTCATATATGTTTACACAGATTTAAAAGCTTGAAACTTTCATTAATTTTAAAAGTGGATATGTTCTAATTTGCATCTACACTTGTTGGAATGCTTGAAAACTTACATTGATTTTAAAGTGAATATCGTGCTTAGATAGATTTTAAAGTTATGTAAGGTCCCGCCTGAGTATAGGAGATGGCGATAGTACGTGAGAAGTAAAAGTGTAAGAAATAGAGATTCAACGAGTGAATAGTTAAGGAGAAGATCTGGTCCAGGATTGAGTAGTTTCTCTAGTCCAGCCTATCTATACGACTATATTTTAGTATAAGACAATCTCGCACCCCCCTATATTGAGAAACATAAGTTTACTAAACACATACACACACAGCTATGTGACTACAAGACACACAAACATGAAAAACTATGGTTAATTTAGGTATGGGTCTGACCAACACACAAAGTTTAGTTCTTTTGTTGTTTATTATCATTAAACTTTACAACATCGAATATCTAAAAGAAAGATCAAATAAAATCAGAATTACATGCATAGAAAAAATACAGACTACCTATGCTCTCCTCTCCTTGAGAAGATAAGAACCCAACAAGTTAATAGCCCCAAAGGTTAAAGGTTAGCACTAGGTTACAGTATCAACAGTAAAGAAAGAACACGATTCCCACTAAACGTTATCCAATAAAATTAAACAATAGTCAAACAGAGTGCAGATGGTATAATGTTTCCTGTACTAAAGAAAATATTTCACTCTCTCTCTGTCATACGTGGCCACACACTCTCGCTGTTTACCCTATTCTTGGTGAAACACTCTGTTGTACGTAAAAAACCATGAATATATATATATATATATATATATATATATATATATATATATATATATATATATATATATATATATATATATATATATATATATATAAGGTCCAAAGTAATTATCGTCCGAATTGGGCCCAGTCCCTCCATTCAATAATTAAATTTTATAAGGGGAACGCCTAATTTGGTAGTTGATTTCCTGGATACACAATGTCACCTTGGATAGTTAATGCCGAGACTCTCTGAGATCTGGTGTTCACCGTAAACAGTAGGAAAACATGTGATTGCTAAAAACTGTTAATTATTGTTACTTGGTGATGGTAGGTAAATCCTATCGGCTGGCTCTGGTGAGTGCCGATTCTGAAATAGCGTAACTCTTCTGAATAAATATCCACTTGGAAACGACTATCACATGAGGGGAGACTTGTTACATCTTTTACACCCCAGTGGGCTGATAAAATGCAAAAAAAAAAATATATATATATATATATATATATATATATATATATATATATATATATATATATATATATATAAGTGAATTTGTAACTGTAGTTAAAATTTACTATTAATGTGGCCCATCTTGTTCACAACTAAACTGGGAGACGCGTGAGCCAAGAGAAGACAACTTTAATCCAATCAGTAAAATGGAGACAAGGCCCAAGATAAAGCCAAATAAAAAAACCGCTGGTCGCCGTTGATCAGGTCATGCCTTAAGGATATAGGAACATTGTGAAAAAAATTACTGCTAATAATTTCTACATATAAGCACACGTTGTCTCTAGCCTATTCCTATCTTGTCAGTTATCATTTAATTTATCCATACGCGCACTTTAACAAATATCGCCTGTTGCTAAGTAGCTATTAGAGGGTCGGCGTCGGTTTGTTTAGTCGCATTATATTTAAACAACAGTCACTTACAAAATTACACCAAATGAAATAAACGTGAGTTCTATTCCGTCAATTATCCGTCGCCTAGTGTATTAATTAGTCAACTAAACCGTCTCTTTCTGTGTGATAGCTGGTGATTAAATTAACATTACACCTGAAACATCTGGAATAAAAATAGCTACGCGTTATTTAACTCACTAGTTCTAGCACCTAGAAAATCACAGTGAATTTAAGATGCTAAAACTATTAACACTTTAATACGCTTAAGCACAAATTTATATATTACCAGAAATCCAGAAAGAAAACACCGCGAACTATTAACACATTTATTTCCAATGGTTCTAGGTAACGTGTTTAGACTCTCCGAAAAAATTCTGAGCGACACTGATAACTGATTTGGGAAAGACGCAGTTTATATACGATCATGTTGTTATGATCTCTAGAAGATATGAATTCTCACACTCTGTTTTCCTAGCAGAGAAATCTGAAACTACGTTTCCCAGATAAAAGGTTAACGGTCGCTTCTGTCGGCCGGTGCTAACCGACAACAACGGCTTAACCCGTGTAGCGGGCTTCCGTCAGAGATTTTCCCCTGTTTTTCGAGATCATCATCATCATGTGACGTATTCTTTCAGAACGTTGTCTCCATTACAGCTGCTCTGAACGCATCACGATTCTGGGCAAGTCGACCTGCATCAGTCAAAGACAAGTTCAGACTCTCTGTGATGTCCTGGGTCCACCGTCGTCTAGGTCGACCCCTTCCCCTTTTTCCAGGAACCATGCCTTCCATCACTATTTTTTCCAGACTATTATGTCTTTTTATATGACCGAAAAATTTCAGCTTCCTTATTGCGATGGTATTTAAAAGCCAATGTTCCTGTATGTTTAGTGAGTGCAGTACTTCTCTGTTGGTCTTTTTTTCTGTCCAGGGTATTCTCAACATCTTTCTGTAGCATTTCATTTCGAATGATGTAATCTTTTTTGCAACTGTTTTATTGAGTGTCCAAGTCTCGCAGCCGTATGTTGCTACTGGGAATATACATGCTCTGATCAGTTGTAACTTTGTTTCTTTGCTTGTGCCTTGCCATAGGTTTTTCATCTGTATTAGTTTATGTGAAGCAATTGCAAGTCTTCTTTTAATTTCTACTGCACAGTCGCCAGAGCTGTTGATGATTGATCCTAAGTATTCGAATTCATTAACACTTTCCAGTTCTTCGTTATCAATTTCAATTTCTGGTTTGGTCTTTACTTTGTCTGTTGTCAATACTTTGGTCTTCTTGGTGTTTAGGTATAGATTCTGGGCCTCGCTGTGTTTTTTGGTGGACAGAATTGATTGTTCAAGTCCTTCTGGGTTGGTCGATAGGAGGACTGTGTCGTCAGCATATCTGATTTCGGGATCTGGTACCCGCCGATGTTAAATGAGTCAAACTCTGTGTCTCGAGATCACAGAGTTATTTTTCCCTGTAGGTACGAACATCAAAGGATTAGCTCCCCTTATAGAGAATCTTTAAAGGCCGTTACTCTTCCACGTGTTTTTTCCACGTTCGATCTGCCATTTCACGTGTACTTGGGGTCATTAATTTTAATTTTAATTCCCTCTCTGACTCCGTGTGTTTCCTTCAGTTTCCTCCAACAGCGGCTTTCCTTATTAAAATTATAGATATTTCCTTGGTTGTTTTTGTAAGTCCGTCAAGATTCTCCAATAAAAGGTGTCCGGTCTGATAAAATGGAATTCTGTATTCTAACTTCTGGCAAGTCTGGTGTCTTTCCAAGCGATCTTCACAGTAAATTTTACTGACTGAAGCGTCAGGTTATATTCCTATCATGCCCCCGCATCTGTTTCTTACGAAGCTAAGTAGAATGCCAATCGTTAAATCAAACATGCATGTTCCGTGGGGAAATTCAAAATATTTCCGACATGGGAAAATTTTGAACGTAATGTAAAGGTCACGTTTTCCATATATGGCAATCGTGACATTCAAATATTCTCGTCAATGATTACATATAACTTCTTACATCTACCCGGAAACGTTACAACACTTCCGCTTAGGTGTGTCTGTCATCCCACCAGGTCGATTACTTGACCGGCGCTCCTTGTGTAAACACAAACTTCTGTTGGACCATGTGTGCTGTGTCTTATCACTAAAATAATTAAATAATTAGTAGGTCACACGGGCCATATCAGCGCTAAAAAAACCTCGCTTGGCCATTTACGTGCGAAAACAGTCGCACCCTTGTAGTACACAAGGATTTATGTCGGTTAACCTTGCATCATCGTCTACTCTATCCGCAGAGATAGACAAATAAACACACAGACATGACGACTATCGCTGAGAGGAGTGTAAGAATATTTAAAAATGATAAAACATCTGCTACACAGCAGAAAAAAATGGTGCTACTATTGAAAAGCACTCAATTAAATCAGTACAACAATGTAACTGATACTGCCATAGTGAAAGAGAGATCGAGAAGACAGGCTCGCCCCTATCCGTTACGTGACAAGATAGATAGATAGATAGATAGATAGATAGATAGATGGATAGATAGATAGATAGATATACCAACAGACAGATAGACAGATATACGGATAGATAGACAGACAGACATACAGATAGATAGATAGATAGATAGATAGATAGATAGATAGATAGATAGATAGATAGATAGATAGATAGATAGATAGATAGATAGATAGATAGATAGATAGATAGATAGATAGATAATTTAAGCACAACTTTTGTGTGGTTACAATTATGTAAACAATCTTCATGTCGGTCGCAATTTTATCACCACAGTAGCGAACAAATATTGACTAGTCTTGCAATGATGTCCCGTTGTCTTTTCACCAACGGAACAACACTTGTCTTTTCACCAACGGAACAACACTATCCTGTTATGGCTCCTCGAGACAACTTCTTTGGTGTTCTTTGACATCTCTGAATTTCAGTGTAACAGTAGGGGGTGGAGTGGAGATAATAAGTGATAGTAAACAAAATGTAGTAACATTGACTATTTACACGTTTGAACGAAAATATTTGCATAAATCCTCGAAGAAAATATTAGAACAAGAAGGTTTAAAGTAGAAGGCTGAAGTCCAGTGCCCTCAGCAATTAAGCAGGGGTTCTTAACCTGTCTTTTGCCATTGACCCCTTCGGGTGTGTGATGAAGGTTATGGACCACTTTAATTGTCCGGTGAGGGTTACGTACCACTCTAATTGTCTGGTGAAGGTTATGGACCACTTTAATTGTTTGGTGAAGACTGCAGAACCCTTTAATTGTCTGGTGAAGGTTATGGACCACTGTAATTGTCTGGTGAAGGTTATGGACCATTTTAATTGTTTGGTGAAGACTGCAGAACCCTTTAATTGTCTGGTGAAGGTTATGGACCACTGTAATTGTCTGGTGAAGGTTATGGACCACTTTAATTGTTTGGTGAAGACTGCAGAACCCTTTAATTGTCTGGTGAAGGTTATGGACCACTGTAATTGTCTGGTGAAGGTTATGGACCACTTTAATTGTTTGGTGAAGACTGCAGAACCCTTTAATTGTCTGGTGAAGGTTATGGACCACTTTAATTGTCTGGTGAAGGTTATGGACCACTTTAATTGTCTGGTGAAGGTTGCGGACCACTTTAATTGTCTGATGAAGGTTACGGACCACTTTAATTGTCTGGTGAAGATTACGGATCACTTTAATTGTCTGATGAAGGTTACGGACCACTTTAATTGTCTGATGAAGGTTACGGATCACTTTAATTGTCTGGTGAAGGTTACGGACCACTTTAATTGTCTGATGAAGGTTACGGACCACTTTAATTGTCTGGTGAAGGTTACGGACCACTTTAATTGTCTGATGAAGGTTACGGACCACTTTAATTGTCTGGTGAAGGCTATGGATCACCTCTTAATAAAAAAATGTACATAAACGCATATTTAATTTGTTATAGAAATATAATACATTTTATTACAAAGAAAAATGATTAAGTTTGCATATAGTTATACAGAAATAGAAAAACAATTTGCAAATCAAAAGAATACATTTTTTACAGGCTTTTCTTTAACTTGTAACGTATGTCACTCTCTTGTCACTCTCATGTCACCTTCAAATCTCGCAATCGATTGTTCAATCATTTCCAGATAAGCAATAGCTCTGAAACTTGGCATAGTTGTGTATTCCCCATGACGAAGCAATAACCAGTCGTAAAAACAATAAAATGAATAAAATTAAAATTATTATTATTATTTTTGTGTGTATTGTATTATCAGGGAAATGGGCGATAACTACAAATAATCTAGGTGTATTATTTCCAACAAGATTGTCTCTCTTGAGTGAAATATTGAAAATTCTCCCCCCTTCCACACACACACTTTCGCTCGCGCGTGCACAGACATACACACAACTGACAACTACATTTAAAAAAATGTAATTTACAACTTTTAACAAAACTTAAAAAAATATATAACGAAAACAATATTAACTTTCCGTGTAATATACTGAATAATGAAATCCGCCTTCTGTGCTCTGGACTCGTTTATCGCAAACTGATAATGTCATTAGCGGATCGATTACATTTGACTTAAATTTAAAAGCAACCAAAAATAACTCTAAAAAGAAGAAAATAAAAAATACGAAAAAAAAAACATTTTAAACACAGGCTTTTAATGCACTAACAATAGCTCTGAAACTTGGCATAGTGTGTATTCCCCATGACAATACAATAATCAGTCATAAAAATAATCAAATTAATATTTATTTTTAGACTGACAACTACATTTTAAAAAATGTAATTTACAACTCTTATCAAGATGTACCCAAAAAAAAAAAAATAAAACAAAACAAAAAAAATTAACTTTCCGTGTAATATACTGAATAATGAAATCCGCCTCCTGTGCTATGGACTCGTTTATCGCAAACTGATAATGTCATTAACGGATCGATTACATTTGACTTAAATGTACACAAAAAAAAAAAAAAAATAACACTAAAAAGAAGAAAATAAAAAATATTTTTAAAAATATTTTAAACACGGCTTTTATGCACTAAAAAGCAACAAATAATTTTTCAAGGAGTTTATAACAAACATATGATAAGCGCTTAAATGACCCATGCTTTTTGTCAATTCGATGTTACATTGTTTGACTGCAAGCTATAAACTCCTTGAAAAATTATTTGTGTCTTTTTAGTGCATTAAAAGCCTGTGTTTAAAATATTTTTGATATATATTTTTTTATTAAATTCTAAAATCTATGATAATTTTCCGGGCATAAATTTAGTGAAAATAAAATTCAAATATATAGGTTAGCTGCACGGACTTCATTCACGGACCATAAATGTTAACTGGACCGTATATGTGTCCGTACATATGGACTAAAGGGAGGTGGTCCGTTATGGCTTATTCACCCACTGTTGTTTTAAAGCGGTATTCCGTTAGAACCGAATAGGGTCAACGATAAGAATAAATAATTTAACACAAGTTTTAGGCTAAAAGTTTTTAGTTTAAAATAAAATTATAAAATAAAAATTGAATGTTGTATACGTCACCAATTTCTGTGATCCCTGTCACACTGTTGTGTATAACGTCACCACGTTTTGTGGTCCTTCACAGATGTAATCTAGTAAAATTGTAATTTTAATTTTTGTATGACGTGGTAAGTGAAGTCTGTAACACTTCACTCCCCTGCTGCAGTATCTTCTATGAACTACCTTCACCTATCTCTTTCTTTCTTTAAAAAAAAATGTTTCTTACTGCCAAGCTTTTGTTGTCTGCAGTTTTTCCATTGGTCAGCAGTTTGTTATACACACGTGATACGCAGATCAGATGCTACAGCGGAATACGTTAAACTGCTCGCAACATTATGATGTACAACAAGTTGCACAGAAACTACTACCGCAAGATTTTTTTTACAATACACCTGACTACCTGACATGATGGATGCGACGGCGGCATATGTTAAAAATTGTTGCAACATTATTGGGTTTTTTTTTAATTTTTACTTGGGCTTCAGCCCTTCGGCCCAATGACGTGAAACAAATTTCGTGGAATTGCGAAGCTGGGGAGCCTGTAGACTTTCCTTCCCACCCGGTCAGGAGCCAGATGTCCGTGCCATCTCTGCTCCTTCCCATCCACAGAGGGTTTGTGCTCAGGAACCACTCAGGTTATTCCAGTCCCCGGTCCAAGGCGCTTCTTCAAATGTCTTCGCCAGGACTCGAATTAATCCAGTCCAAGTCCCGGTCGAAGAAACTTCTCCAAATGTCTTCGCCAGGGCGCGAACCTGGATCACCTCATCGCCAGCGCAGTGCGGTAACCACTACGCTAGCGCAGCTCCCACATTAATATGTTAAACACGTTGCTAAAGAAACTACCACAGCAAGATAATGCGATATAATTCTTTGATGCAGACTTTCTGAAGTTAGAGCAAACTTTTTTTTCCTCCAAATAGACAATTTTCATGTTGTGGAACTGAAAGTTGTCCACTGTTGGAGGTCAGCCTACTATTGCTTCTGTCGCGTCACAGAAGGTGCCTGAAATATTCAAAGACCATCCACCCGTAAACCTCATGGAATTCGAGGAGGCTCAGAAGGGACAGAGAAAGAACAGGACTACTTCCCCTTTAAGCATGTCGTAAAAGGTGACTAATGTGAGATTGGGCATGGCGGCTAGCAGCCTCATGATGTCAAAAAATGCTTCAGTAACCACCGCTGCATAATCATCGAAAGTTTGAGTGACATGAGACTTCACGAAGGGCGTTACCGAAGCTGTTGTGGTCTTTACTGGTATACGCCCAGGGGGGAGCCGCGCTGGTGTAATGGTTACCACACTGCGCTGGCGATCGGGTGATCCAGGTTCGAGCCCAGGCGAGAACATTTGAAGTAGTGTCGTCGACCAGGGACTGGAATAACCCGAAAGGCTCCTGAGCCGACCCAGCTCTAATGGGTACCTTCGAAATCGGCGAGTATCGGCCTGAATGGCGAGAGGACACCTGTCATTGTACAGGGAAAAAAGGGATACTCACGTAAAATCAGTCTCAGGTTAGACATACTAACCGGAGATTTCGCCTTGAGTATTAGCAGGAGTATGATAAAAAAAAAAATAAAAAAATACGCCCAGGGAAACAAGAAGCTAGAGGGTCTCAAAACTTGTCTGACTTAAGATACTAATTCTGATTGTCAGATTCTCCTTGCATAGAGATTTGTTTCACTATGCAAGTGATTACCAACCTATGGTCGCGACCCAAAATTGAGTCCCAAGAAACGTTGCGATCAGTCGCGTTCCTTACGTTTCCGTTACTCGAAGTTTAAGCGGTATGCCTTTGGCTGAATTCCTAAAATAAATTTTTACTTGTCAGTTTTGGTATGGGATGTACTGATTTGTTGTTGTTGTTGTTCTTGTTGTTCACAGTTAAGCCAAAGAGCAATCGAAAATGACTAATCTTAACATAGTATTTTTAAACCAGGAAAAGCTGTTGATAGACTTCGGAATAGTAGGGCAGCTATTAGATAACGTGAGAGCTCTGACTCATACATGAAAAAGTGAAGTAAGACCAACTGATGGACTTACTGAAGCATTTGATAGAACCACATGAGTTCAAGGGTGTTCAACATTGAATTGGACATAATAACACCAGAAGCAAACACAGAAGCAAACACAGAACATGGCAACACATTGAATGAGTTGATAAGGGGCATATCAACTACTTTGTTTCTGTCATAGAGCTGGTGATGCGCCAGACAGCAGTGGATGCCTCTAGAAGAATAAGATGGACAACATTCTCTACATTGGATGATCTAGAAAACGCAGATGACAATACACTATTCTCACACTCAAATCAACACATCAAAGAAAAAATAGACAGACTGAATAAACATAGCCAACAGGTGGGACTAAATATTAATCTCAAGAAGACAGAAGTCATGACACTAAATGTAAGAAATCCTGCTCCCATAGAAATAAGGAGCCAAAAGCTAGAAAATACACATTTACATACTTAGGAAGCATAGTAACACCAGATGGGGGAACAAGCATAGTAACACCAGATGGTGGAACAAGTATAGTAACACCAGATGGTGGAACAAGTATGGTAACACCAGATGGTGGAACAAGTATAGTAACACCAGATGGTGGAACAAGTATAGTAACACCAGATGGTGGAACAAGTATAGTAACACCAGATGGTGGAACAAGTATAGTAACACCAGATGGTGGAACAAGTATAGTAACACCAGATGGTGGAACAAATATAGTAACACTAGATGGTGGAACAAGTATAGTAACACCAGATGGTGGAACAAGCATAGTAACACCAGATGGAGAAACAAGCATAGTAACACCAGATGGTGGAACAAGCATAGTAACACCAGATGGTGGAACAAGCATAGTAACACCAGATGGAGAAACAAGCATAGTAACACCAGATGGTGGAACAAGCATAGTAACACCAGATGGTGGAACAAGCATAGTAACACCAGATGGTGGAACAAGCATAGTAACACCAGATGGTGGAACAAGCATAGTAACACCAGATGGTGGAACAAGCATAGTAACACCAGATGGTGGAACAAGTATAGTAACACCAGATGGTGGAACAAGCATAGTAACACCAGATGGTGGAACAAGCATAGTAACACCAGATGGTGGAACAAGCATAGTAACACCAGATGGTGGAACAAGCATAGTAACACCAGATGGTGGAACAAGCATAGTAACACCAGATGGTGGAACAAGTATAGTAACACCAGATAGTGGAACAAGTATAGTAACACCAGATGGTGAAACAAGCAAAGACATAAGTGGAAGGAGGAAGGGGATATATACAGCAGAGATGACCCAATCCACCACCTAAACAGACACCAACAGACGACAATTTTCCGCCTGAGAACTGGTCACTGCAGATTACTTGGACATCTCTATCGCCTCAAGATATCCCACACGAATGAATGCCCATGTGGAACTGATATCCAGACTCCAGAACACATTCTCCAGAACTGTCCAACCCATGATAAATTGCGACGTGCGACCTGGCCAAAAGGTGATGAGCTCCAGCAGAAGCTATGGGGCTGCCGCGCCGACCTGGAAAAGACTGTGGACTTCGTCCTGGCGACAGGCCTGCAGATTTAGCATGACTACAAACCGAACGCAGAAGAAGAAGAAGAAGCAAAGACATCAGGAACCAAATTAATAAAGCTTGAATAGCTTTCACCAATGTAAACAACATCTGGAATCCTCCCAGTACAGTACAAACACTAAATTTAAAATACTGCCTAATTTCTGTTCTTCTGTACAGTGCAGAATGCTGGAGAGTAACAGGAAAGGAAGTGTCCAAATAGTCCTCTTTCCATACAACCTGCCTAAGAAACATTCTTCGAAATTTCTGGCCGAACACTATCACCAACCAAGAACTGCTAACTCGGAGCCGCCAAAAGGACATACGCACCATCATAGCGGGTAGACGCTGGAATCAGGTTGGCCACATCCTCAGAAGAGACCCTAATGCCATCCCCAGAACTGCCATGCTATGGACTCCAGAAGGAATGCGAAAGCAAGGACGGCCAAAAGCCACCTGGCGGAGAACTGTGGAGGCAGAGAACTGTGGAGGCAGAGAACTGTGGAGGGAGAGAACTGTGGAGGGAGAGAACTGTGGAGGGAGAGAACTGTGGAGGCAGAGAACTGTGGAGGGAGAGAACTGTGGAGGGAGAGAACTGTGGAGGCAGAGAACTGTGGAGGCAGAGAACTGTGGAGGGAGAGAACTGTGGAGGCAGAGAACTGTGGAGGAAGAGAACTGTGGAGGCAGAGAACTGTGGAGGCAGAGAACTGTGGAGGGAGAGAACTGTGGAGGCAGAGAACTGTGGAGGCAGAGAACTGTGGAGGCAGAGAACTGTGGAGGGAGAGAACTGTGGAGGGAGAGAACTGTGGAGGGAGAGAACTGTAGAGGGAGAGAACTTTAGAGGGAGAGGACTGTGGAGGGAGAGAACTGTGGAGGGACAGAACTGTGGAGGGAGAGAACTGTGGAGGGAGAGAACTGTGGAGGGAGAGAACTGTGGAGGGAGAGAACTGTGGTTTAAAATAGTTTAAAATAAAATTATAAAATAAAAATTGAATATTGTATACGTCACCAATTTCTGTGATCCCTGTCACACTGTTGTGTATAACGTCACCACGTTTTGTGGTCCTTCACAGATGTAATCTAGTAAAATTGTAATTTTAATTTTTGTATGACGTGGTAAGTGAAGTCTGTAACACTTCACTCCCCTGCTGCAGTATCTTCTATGAACTACCTTCACCTATCTCTTTCTTTCTTTTAATAAAAATGTTTCTTACTGCCAAGCTTTTGTTGTTGTCTGCAGTTTTTCCATTGGTCAGCAGTTTGTTATACACACGTGATACGCAGATCAGATGCTACAGCGGAATACGTTAAACTGCTCGCAACATTATGATGTACAACAAGTTGCACAGAAACTACTAACGCAAGGTTTTTTTTACAATACACCTGACTACCTGACATGATGGATGCGACGGCGGCATATGTTAAAAATTGTTGCAACATTATTGGGTTTTTTTTTATTTTTACTTGGGCTTCAGCCCTTCGGCCCAATGACGTGAAACAAATTTCGTGGAATTGCGAAGCTGGGGAGCCTGTAGACTTTCCTTCCCACCCGGTCAGGAGCCAGATGTCCGTGCCATCTCTGCTCCTTCCCATCCACAGAGGGTTTGTGCTCAGGAACCACTCAGGTTATTCCAGCCCCGGTCCAAGGCGCTTCTTCAAATGTCTTCGCCAGGACTCGAATTAATCCAGTCCAAGTCCCGGTCGAAGAAACTTCTCCAAATGTCTTCGCCAGGGCGCGAACCTGGATCACCTGATCGCCAGCGCAGTGCGGTAACCACTACGCTAGCGCAGCTCCCACATTAATATGTTAAACACGTTGCTAAAGAAACTACCACAGCAAGATAATGCGTCATAATTCTTCGATGCAGACTTTCTGAAGTTAGAGCAAACTTTTTTTTCCTCCAAATAGACAATTTTCATGTTGTGGAACTGAAAGTTGTCCACTGTTGGAGGTCAGCCTACTATTGCTTCTGTCGCGTCACAGAAGGTGCCTGAAATATTCAAAGACCATCCACCCGTAAACCTCATGGAATTCGAGGGGGCTCAGAAGGGACAGAGAAAGAACAGGACTACTTCCCCTTTAAGCATGTCGTAAAAGGTGACTAATGTGAGATTGGGCATGGCGGCTAGCAGCCTCATGATGTCAAAAAATGCTTCAGTAACCACCGCTGCATAATCATAGAAAGTTTGAGTGACATGAGACTTCACGAAGGGCGTTACCGAAGCTGTTGTGGTCTTTACTGGTATACGCCCAGGGGGGAGCCGCGCTGGTGTAATGGTTACCACACTGCGCTGGCGATCGGGTGATCCAGGTTCGAGCCCAGGCGAGAACATTTGTAGTAGTGTCGTCGACCAGGGACTGGAATAACCCGAAAGGCTCCTGAGCCGACCCAGCTCTAATGGGTACCTTCGAAATCGGCGAGTATCGGCCTGAATGGCGAGAGGACACCTGTCATTGTACAGGGAAAATCAGTCGCGTTCCTTACGTTTCCGTTACTCGAAGTTTAAGCGGTATGCCTTTGGCTGAATTCATAAAATAAATTTTTACTTGTCAGTTTTGGTATGGGATGTACTGATTTGTTGTTGTTGTTGTTCTTGTTGTTCACAGTTAAGCCAAAGAGCAATCGAAAATGACTAATCTTAACATAATATTTTTAAACCAGGAAAAGCTGTTGATAGACTTCGGAATAGTAGGGCAGCTATTAGATAACGTGAGAGCTCTGACTCATACATGAAAAAGTGAAGTAAGACCAACTGATGGACTTACTGAAGCATTTGATAGAACCACATGAGTTCAAGGGTGTTCAACATTGAATTGGACATAATAACACCAGAAGCAAACACAGAAGCAAACACAGAACATGGCAACACATTGAATGAGTTGATAAGGGGCATATCAACTACTTTGTTTCTGTCATAGAGTTGGTGATGCGCCAGACAGCAGTGGATGCCTCTAGAAGAATAAGATGGACAACATTCTCTACTTTGGATGATCTAGAAAACGCAGATGACAATACACTGTTCTCACACTCAAATCAACACATCAAAGAAAAAATAGACAGACTGAATAAACATAGCCAACAGGTGGGACTAAATATTAATCTCAAGAAGACAGAAGTCATGACACTAAATGTAAGAAATCCTGCACCCATAGAAATAAGGAGCCAAAAGCTAGAAAATACACATTTACATACTTAGGAAGCATAGTAACACCAGATGGGGGAACAAGCATAGTAACACCAGATGGTGGAACAAGTATAGTAACACCAGATGGTGGAACAAGTATAGTAACACCAGATGGTGGAACAAATATAGTAACACCAGATGGTGGAACAAGTATAGTAACACCAGATGGTGGAACAAGTATAGTAACACCAGATGGTGGAACAAGTATAGTAACACCAGATGGTGGAACAAGTATAGTAATGTGACAGGGGCGCTAGGGGTGCCTCACACCCCAGACCCGTGCACCAAGAAAATTTATAAAGGATCGTTTGGTGTTCGGTTGTGTTCGGTAGAATTAAATGTTGATCTGCATAAGGCTTTGGATTGCTTGAATTGTTAAGTCTGCTGCTGAGAGGGTTGCAAGCAACCAATAATTGCAACCCCTGTCAAACGATCCTTTATAAATTTTCTTGGTGCACGGGTCTGGGGTGTGAGGCACCCCTAGCGCCCCTGTCACAAGTGGCGTCGTCGGCAGGATTGACAGACAGCACGCAGTGAAGCAACTCTTCAGCAATCAGAGCAGCAACAGCCGAAACAGTAGAACACGGCAGCTTGTCACATCTCTCTTTCCGTACTGCTGCCAACTTCTGCAACCGTGCCTCTGCTCTTACGTGCGCCTCCCGTAACCTGGAAAGGTGCCCTTTAAGCCACTGGTCAACTGTAGCTGGTTCTTCGTCCTCTGTTGAATGGCCCAATATGAAATCGACGGGCATTTTCGGCTCCCTCCCAAACAAAAGATAGTAAGGGGAGTAACCCGTAGACGCATGGGGAGTAGCGTTGTAGACTGCAAGGACCTCTGCCAGGTGGTCAGACCATTTCCGTTTCTCAGTGGTGGACAATGGCCTTAAGAGATCATGCAACGTCCTGTTAAACCGCTCACACTGGCCATTTCCACAAGGGTTGTATGCCGTCGTTCGACTTTTCTCGACGCCATATACTCTGCACAGTTCGGATATGACAGCCGATTCGAAATTTCTACCCTGGTCGGAATGAAGCCTCTGCGGCACCCCTAGGTACAAAAACCACTTTTCTACCAACGCTCGGGCCACGGTGGTTGCTTTTTGGTCTCTGGTTGGGACGGCAACTGCAAACTTGCTAAATACATCAGTCATAATGAGTACATTCTCGTAGCCTCGTGCGTCTTTTTCCAGCAGCGTAAAGTCCATGGCGACTACCTCAAAAGGCTTGGATGCCAGCAGATTTCCCGATGGACCTTGGATCTTGAGATGCAGGGCTTTTGCTATATTGCATCTACTGCACCTTCTGCAGAATGTCTCTACATCACACGTTATGCCATCCCAGAAACATCTGTTCCTCAGTATCTGCAACATGCGATCACGACCCTGATGGCCAGTTTTGTGCACTGCCTCCAGAACTCGCGTTTTTAAAGATTCTGGAACCACAAGTTGCGTGATCTTAGTCCCATTTGGTCCGCTTACTGTCCGATACAGCAAGCCTCCAATTAGTGTTAAGCGCCTACGCTGCCTTAGTAACTTCTTTGCTGGCTTCGATAATCTCCTCGTCCCCTCCTTGGGCAATCTAGTACCATCTCTCATAATTCTGGAGACTGTCATAATATCAGTATCAGCCTCCTGCAATGCTAACAGTTCTTCAAGAGAATAGGATGGAAACGTTTGTGACGCACCTGTGCCTGGATCCGGGCCCGGTGCATCTCCCATCTCCACTGCTCCACACATGGCTCTTAACTCCACATTCCGCAGCAAACCTAACCTTGGGGGTATAGTTATTGAGCGAGCTGGCACTAATGCTATGTGACTGATGGCAACATCATCATCTTCATCGGTGTGTTCTGGATTCTCTATAGGATACCGAGAGAGGTAGTCAGAATTTCCGTTCGCTCTACCTGCCTTGTGTTTGATAGAGTAATTAAACATCGACATCTGTGCTATCCACCTCTGTTCGATTGCGCCAAGCTTAGACTTTTGCCACAGAGCCAAACTCCTGTTGTCAGTAAACCCCTCAACTTGAGCACCGAGCAGATAACTCCTGAACTTTTCCGTCATAGCCCATTTCATACTTAGCAGTTCAAGTTTCATGCTACTTTTGGCATTTTTCTCTGATGGTCGCAGAGTGCGACTGGCATATGCTAACACCCTTTTCTTGCCATCTTGCACTTGTGACAGCACGGCTCCCAATCCCTGGTATGAGGCATCCACTTCCAGTATAAAGGGCACAGAAAAATCTGGGAAACCAAGAAGAGGGGTAGACGTAAGCATAGCTTTCAACTGCTTAAAAGCAACATCACACTCTTGGGTCCACAGTTCTCCTATGGCAGTTTTCCTGGACCTTCGTTTACCCTGTGGATCTTGGTCTTCATTTAACTGAGCAACCAGTTCATGCAGTGGGCGTGCTATAGTGGCAAACCCGGGCACAAACCTCCGATAATAACTGGCAAGACCGAGGAATGCACGTAACTCTGTCTGTGTTCTGGGTATTGATGCCCTTGTAATAGCTTGTATCTTATCCTCCATCGCTCCAATGCCCTCTTCAGACACCGTATGACCCAAAAATTCCACCTTCGGCTTGCAGAAATGACATTTAGCTGCATTCAATTTCAGGCCTAGTTGTTGCAACCGCTGGAACACTTTTTCAAGCCGCCGCAGGTGTTCTGCAAAGCCGGTTGAATACACAAGAATGTCATCTAGATAGACCAGTAACAGCTGGAACATCATATCATGCATGGAACTCTGCATCAGTCGCTGAAAAGTACTGGCCGAATTAGCTAGTCCCATGGGCATTCTAGTGTACTCATACAATCCAAATGGGGTGGTGAACGCCGTTTTCTCTTGATCCTCTGCCCTCATAGCTACCTGATAGTAGCCACTTGCTAGATCTAGTGAAGAAAATATTTTTGCTCCTCCTAAAGCATCTAAATATTCCTCCACACGAGGAAGAGGGTAGGCGTCCTTTTTGGTCTTGGCATTGACAGCTCTGAAGTCTACACATAATCGCAGTTTGCCATCTTTCTTCCTCACGAGCACAATAGGCGAAGCCCAGGGGCTTGAACTTTCTCTTATAATTTGTTTGTCGAGGAGACCCCGAAGGTGGTCTTGCACCTCTTTGTAGAAAGCTGGAGGAATTCGCCTGTAGGGTTGTTTTACTGGAGTATCATCCGTCAACTGAATCGAATGAGATACCTTACTTGTATACCCTACATCATTCTCATCTTTAGCGAAAAGGCTGTTATATTGTTGTAGTAACTTCTGTAGTTGGCGCTTTTCGTCCTGGCTGCCTTCAAACCCATTTAAATCAACTGGGCTGCAAACAGGTACCCTGGCTGGGCATCCCGGCTGTGCAGATATCTCCACTTCCTGGGCTCCAACAACTCTGAAGTGTCTCTCATAGTCTGCGCATGCCTCAGAAAGTTCTCCAACTTGAGTACCCCTAGCCAGCAAAAGGTCTTCATCTCCAAGATTTACTGCTTGGACCTGACAGAACCTTCCTCTGAGTACAGTTAGTGTGTGACATATAACCAGCCCTTTATGGTCTAAGTCTCTTGAGGGTTCAAAAAGCACTGTCTTCTCTAATCTGGAGCCTCTTCTACATTTCACCTGTATAGTAGCGATCGAGCGAGCTGGTATGTAGGTTTTTCTTCCTCCTGCAACCCACACCTTCACTCTATCTAACATTACCTCTTGTGTGTCTTTTCCAGGAGCTTGCCATTTGAGGAAGCTGTGGATGTTCTTTACTTCCGCCAGTATGTTGGTGCCTATTATACCAGGCGCTTTGTCAGGCCCATTCACACTTTTAACTACATAGATGCCACAGTTCTTGACATGGCACTCCCCAATTTTGACGTCAACCACTAGATGGCCAGCATAAGGAATCGTGACACCATTGGCAGCAGTTAGTCGTACCCATTTACTTTCATCCAGGGCCAGATCTCCAAAAAGCTGCTGAAAGCACTGTTCCGTAACAGTTGAAACTTGCGACCCAGTATCAAGAATACACCTGACTTTCTTCCCTGCTATTAGTACATCACATTCCGGTCGACCACCAACCATCTTTATCTCTGAGCCATTCTGTTCCCTTTCCTTAACCTGACTCCCAGCCGCAGAGGAATCTAGTTTAATGCCTGTGGATATCGATTCTGTACGTGGCCTTAGTCTTCTGCGTCTAAAACAGCGAACTGTCCTGGTACGTCCCCCCTGCTCCTGAGACATCGCATCAATTTTAGCCTCTAATTGAGCCACCTGTGCTCTCAGCCGCTCTACTTCTGCGCCTAATGCGTGTATATCGGGTACCGTCACGGTATTTACTACTCCGACGCTGGCAACACCAGCCCCAGGGGCGTGTTCAATCTCTAAAAACCGTAGGGCATAGTCCCTCACCGACTTAAACGATGCTGTAGGCTCCTTAAAGATCATTTCCTTTGCAAGCTTTCTTACTAGGTCATCTCTCAGACAAGCAGCAAACTGGTCACGAAGAAAGGATGGCGCCAAAGGAGTGACATTGTTCTGCTTTTGTGCCCTTACAACACTTTCAAACACCTCGTGAATGCGATGGGAGAATTCCCAAAGAGACTCCCTTGCACCTTGCCGGGTAGAGTAGAACGCGGCCATTACTTCTGGGATGCTCCGACGCTCCCCATACACCCTAAGAATGGAATGTAGCATTGCTTCTGGGTCACCGTCATCAGCCTGAATCCTCAGCTCCCTACGGACACTTGGGGTCACACTGTCAAGAATAACATCTGCCTGGTCCTCTTTACTCATCATCCCTACTCTCCAGGCAGCTCTCACCTCTCTGACATATTCCTCAGCCGTAGGACCCGTGCGCTCCCCAAAGCACCGCACTCTCTTGTGAGTAGGTACCACGATGTACTGTACTCGTTCTGGTTGACGATCCAGCCCTACTACAGGGTCATCCACCTCAGCCACATCTTCGTTATCAGTTCTACTAGCAGCACGTGTGTTGCGTGCCGCCATCTTGTTGCTAGTAGAGTTGACTAGAAATCTTGACAAACTGGATGATCCCGTCCCTTGCCTTGCACTGAACTGGGTGTTCTACTGTTTCGGCTGTTGCTGCTCTGATTGCTGAAGAGTTGCTTCACTGCGTGCTGTCTGTCAATCCTACCGACGACGCCACTTGTGACAGGGGCGCTAGGGGTGCCTCACACCCCAGACCCGTGCACCAAGAAAATTTATAAAGGATCGTTTGACAGGGGTTGCAATTATTGGTTGCTTGCAACCCTCTCAGCAGCAGACTTAACAATTCAAGCAATCCAAAGCCTTATGCAGATCAACATTTAATTCTACCGAACACCAAACGAACAATCCAACAAACAATCAAACGAACACCCAGTCAGTGTTCATAGACTGTCTGAAAAACAATAAATAAAACAATGTCTAAGTGAACATCAATAGCATGGATAATAACACTTACCATAAAGAAAACATGCGCCCACCTGATATCATCAACTATCTCACACACTCATGCGTGTCGTCCAATGCGACTAGTATGGTGTTGTGTATGAGGCTGGCAATCGCACCGGGTAACATAGGTTGCTACCGAAACCACTACTGCAAAAGCATCTGAATGCTCCATGCTGAGGTAAACCACACCGGTGGCCCCATGCTCCCTCAGGAGCGGAGAAGAGAAATATACATCTGGTACGCCCACGTGCTCTCACAAACCATGTTCACATAACAATAATAATCAACTGGACATAAAATAATATTCTTCAATACATGTACAACAAATAATCTCAATAATGAGAATTAACTACTACCTCTCAACCGACCCACATCAACACTCGTTCCCGCACTCTGAACATGTTGTAAGTGACGACCGGTGCGCCTGGCCACAAACGTGTCATATGTGACCCCTGACGAGATTGGGAACTCATCACATGAAACACATTATTACAGGAACAACCACTGTAACAGCATAAAAATGCTTCTGTTGACTTGTGGTGGACACCAGCCGCATTGGTGTTTCCATGCTCCACCGGGAGCAAACAGAGAAACACCTGTCTCAACTTGCCTTACGCACCAGAAATCTAAATGACTATTCTCCCTTCTAAGTAACCACTAAAGATAAACAGTAGAATAATCAATAATCGTGAAATACACTAATTACTTTTACATTAAAGGATAAAATAAAATTACTCTTACATTAAAGAATAATATTCTTGGCTTTAACCAAAAACTGGAACTAAATACACCGCGTGTCGCTCGGCATAACATATTATAGGTTTAACACACGGAGCGTGTTTGCTCACACTCGCTATCACCGCCTTTTATCACCACGAGGTTGCTATCTTGCGATTGTTAATCTTATCTAAATTTCGCAGTGAAATAGCCTCACACTATGTCTGCCTTTCTGAAGAATGAAATAATCGCTCTTAAACTTTCACATCTATCTATCTATCTATTTATTCCATTAAACATTAAAATAGCCACATCGATATAATTTCAGAATCCTAGAAAACTAATGCTAATTTAAATTAACTCACGTGCTCAAGGCATTTACAGCTTGGCTCTTGTGTGTCTTCTTCGTCTGTTCTTACTGGGCGGCTGTCTCAATAATCCCAGTTTCGCCACTTGCTACCCCTTTTATAGGCCCTGGCCTAACCACTCAATTTACTGCGCGCTTACGCGCATTAATCTGCGCCACACAGATAACACACGCGATTATTGCTCCAGAATGCATGAAAACACAGATATACACAACTAGAGCAAAAACACTACTAATATGTAGGCTTATTATGGCCTTGTAATAAATCTGCTTGAAGATAACGTGATCAAAAGGCACTAAACCACATAGACAACATGACTGCCCAGATGGGGCCAGCGCCGAGAACGACAGATCTCTAGATGGCGCTGTCACAGTAACACCAGATGGTGGAACAAATATAGTAACACTAGATGGTGGAACAAGTATAGTAACACCAGATGGTGGAACAAGCATAGTAACACCAGATGGAGAAACAAGCATAGTAACACCAGATGGTGGAACAAGTATAGTAACACCAGATGGTGGAACAAGCATAGTAACACCAGATGGTGGAACAAGCATAGTAACACCAGATGGTGGAACAAGTATAGTAACACCAGATGGTGGAACAAGCATAGTAACACCAGATGGAGAAACAAGCATAGTAACACCAGATGGTGGAACAAGCATAGTAACACCAGATGGTGGAACAAGCATAGTAACACCAGATGGAGAAACAAGCATAGTAACACCAGATGGTGGAACAAGCATAGTAACACCAGATGGTGGAACAAGCATAGTAACACCAGATGGTGGAACAAGCATAGTAACACCAGAGGGTGGAACAAGCATAGTAACACCAGATGGTGGAACAAGCATAGTAACACCAGATGGTGGAACAAGCATAGTAACACCAGATGGTGGAACAAGTATAGTAACACCAGATGGTGGAACAAGCATAGTAACACCAGATGGTGGAACAAGCATAGTAACACCAGATGGTGGAACAAGCATAGTAACACCAGATGGTGGAACAAGCATAGTAACACCAGATGGTGGAACAAGCATAGTAACACCAGATGGTGGAACAAGTATAGTAACACCAGATGGTGGAACAAGTATAGTAACACAAGATGGTGAAACAAGCAAAGACATCAGGAACCAAATTATAAAGCTTGAATAGCTTTCACCAATGTAAACAACATCTGGAATCCTCCCAGTACAGTACAAACACTAAATTTAAAATACTGCCTAATTTCTGTTCTTCTGTACAGTGCAGAATGCTGGAGAGTAACAGGAAAGGAAGTGTCCAAATAGTCCTCTTTCCATACAACCTGCCTAAGAAACATTCTTCGAAATTTCTGGCCGAACACTAGCACCAACCAAGAACTGCTAACTCGGAGCCGCCAAAAGGACATACGCACCATCATAGCGGGTAGACGCTGGAATCAGGTTGGCCACATCCTCAGAAAAGACCCTAATGCCATCCCCAGAACTGCCATGCTATGGACTCCAGAAGGAATGCGAAAGCAAGGACGGCCAAAAGCCACCTGGCGGAGAACTGTGGAGGCAGAGAACTGTGGAGGCAGAGAACTGTGGAGGCAGAGAACTGTGGAGGGAGAGAACTGTGGAGGGAGAGAACTGTGGAGGGAGAGAACTGTGGAGGCAGAGAACTGTGGAGGGAGAGAACTGTGGAGGGAGAGAACTGTGGAGGCAGAGAACTGTGGAGGCAGAGAACTGTGGAGGGAGAGAACTGTGGAGGAAGAGAACTGTGGAGGAAGAGAACTGTGGAGGCAGAGAACTGTGGAGGCAGAGAACTGTGGAGGGAGAGAACTGTAGAGGCAGAGAACTGTGGAGGGAGAGAACTGTAGAGGCAGAGAACTGTGGAGGGAGAGAACTGTGGAGGGAGAGAACTGTGGAGGGAGAGAACTGTGGAGGGAGAGAACTTTGGAGGGAGAGGACTGTGGAAGGAGAGAACTGTGGAGGGAGAGAACTGTGGAGGGAGAGAACTGTGGAGGGAGAGAACTGTGGAGGGAGAGAACTGTGGAGGGAGAGAACTGTGGAGGGAGAGAACTGTGGAGGGAGAGAACTGTGGAGGGAGAGAACTGTGGAGGGAGAGAACTGTGGAGGGAGAGAACTGTGGAGGGAGAGAACTGTGGAGGGAGAGAACTGTGGAGGGAGAGAACTGAGGAGGCAGAGAACTGTGGAGGGAGAGAACTGTGGAGGGAGAGAACTGTGGAGGGAGAGAACTGTGGAGGGAGAGAACTGTGGAGGGAGAGAACTGTGGAGGCAGAGAACTGTGGAGGCAGAGAACTGTGGAGGGAGAGGACTGTGGAGGCAGAGATGCTGATCATGACCAGAGCTGGGGCACAACACGAAGGATGGCTGCCGACAGAGCAAATGCGGAGACAGTTTGTTGCTGCCTTACAAGACACCACTAGGCGTGATGGTCACTGATTACTTGCTGCCCTACAAGACATCACCAGGCGTGATGGTCACTGATTGCTTGCTGCCTTAGAAGACACCACCAGGCATGATGGTCACTGATTACTTGCTGCCCTACAAGACACCACCAGGCATGATGGTCACTGATTACTTGCTGCCCTACAAGACAGCACCAGGCGTGATGGTCACTGATTACTTGCTGCCCTACAAGACACCACCAGGCGTGATGGTCACTGATTACTTGCTGCCCTACAAGACACTACCAGGCGTGATGGTCACTGATTACTTGCTGCCCTACAAGACACCACCAGGCGTGATGGTCATTGATTGCTTTGTCAGTCAGCGGCCAAGGATCAAAGGAGAGAAGAAGAAGAAGGAGTTACCTTTTGCAGATGATCAAAGTCTAAATGTATGAAGATGAAAACATACAGGTGCGCTTAACTCCACCTGATGAAGATTCAACATGGAGGTCAACACCCCAAAGACAAAAACAATGAAGATTAGCAGATCGCCAGGCCCACTTAATATAAATGTCAACAACATTAAGCTTAAGCAGGTTCCAGAGTTCAAATACCCAAGAAGTATTTTTACTGAAAACGGAAGACCTGACAAAGAATTTAAAACAAGATGTCAAAAAGTCAGGGCCAGTGGCTTACCAACTGTTATCACTAGTCAAACATGACTAGTATCAGTGAAACTAAACGCCACCTGTTAAAGAGTATATTCTTACCCACTCTTTGTTATCAGTGTCAAACATGGTACTTAACCAAATCACAGAAAGCGAAAATTACATTCTATGAGATGAGATGTTTATGAAAAGTAATTCATGTTTACCTGGAGAGACAGTATGAGATATGATGACATCAGAAGAAATGTAGGAACTACATCCTGCATACAGTGTATAAGGATACAGATAATTTTGTGGTTTGGCCTTCTGATGAGAGTGGATCCTGATAAATTACCACAACGCGTCTACAACAGTAAAATATGTGGTTTCAGAGCACGGGGAAGATAAAGAGGCTGATAGATAGACAACATCACAGACATCCTACAACAACACCCGATCACAACAGCCAACGCGACACATAATGGCTCTAGCACGCAAACGTTAGTTCTACAATACTTGTACAATACACGGCAATAGTGGAAGGAAACAAGAAGAGTAATTGTAGTGCAGGTTGAGAATCACTGTGCTGTGCTGCCTCTACTGCAACCATTTAAAACTAAAGTAAAGAAAACTCACAGCAGCATTGAGCAAAGGAAGAAAATGTATTCAAACTTGTGAGACGGACAATAACAACGTGTCACCTCATATTTAATGTCACATTAGAGACGGTTCCTAAACTAGGTCACTTACAACCGGTAAATGTAGAGTTTTAGACGCCATGTTACCACAGTTCGATCAGGCAGTCACCTAGGTATGGCTTACCGCGTCGAATTTTTTCTTTATTGGGGGGGGGGGGGGGGGGGGCGCGGGGCGCGGGAGAGAGAATTGGATTTGGACAGGGAACTTCTTCGTTTGTCCTGAAAAGGACGTTGGTTGCGTTGTGTCCGTTTACAGCGACGCTGCGATATTTGCGCCTTTCGGCCGACACATCCGACTTCAGCACGGCATTTTTGGAACCGGGTTAGCCGTCCCTCTTCGATCCCTACTCACTCAGCCAGACTGCAGTGATGCAGCCTGTTTCCAGGACCACCGCTTAGAGGTGGAGTAGGGTCTTGGTCAGCTCTGGTTCGCTGACCCTGACGCAAGCAGTCAAGCTATGGGTCGCTAACTGCATTCCTCACTGTTGACGCGTCTTAGGTCCAGGACAGGGAACAACTCTTCTCTCTTGTGTATGTGTTAAGTGTGTTCATTATTTTAATGTGGGGAAACAAGTTTTAAATAAAAACACAGGCAAGGGGGGGGGGGGAATGCCCTGGGTAGTTTCCGGGGTTGTCATTGGGCAGACAAAGAATAGACCTACTGCTCATACAGTATGTAATGTGAGGCAACTGAGATGAAGCTGTGAATGAGGGCTGGCAATCGCATAACATGAAACAAATTGTTACATAAACCATAGCTGTAAAAGTACATCAATGATGAGGTGCAGACTTCCTGCAAGGTGACCAGATTCAGTGGGTGATGTGTATGGTCCGTAAGTAGCGCAACGGGAAATGATGATGATGTTGATGATGTTGTTGTTGATGGTGATGATGTTGTTGTTGATGTTGATGCTGTTGTTGATGATAATGATGTTGTTGATGATGATGTTGTTGATGGTGATCATGTTGTTGTTGTTGATGATATTGTTGTTGATGGTGATGCTGTTGTTGATGATAACGATGTTGTTGATGATGATGTTGTTGATGGTGATCATGTTGTTGTTGTTGATGATATTGTTGTTGATGGTGATGCTGTTGTTGATGATAACGATGTTGTTGATGATGATGTTGTTGATAGTGATGATGTTGTTGATGGTGATGATGATGAATTTGATGATGATAATGATAATAATGATGATGATGATGATGATGATGATGATGATGATGATGATGATGATGATGATGATGATGATGATGATGATGATGATGATGATGATGATGATGATGATGATGATGATGATGATGATGATGATGATGTAGGTCACTAAGATTTCTTGAAAACATGAGTTTCTCAAAGCCGTGTGTAAGGGTGCATGAAGCAAAAGAAAAAAAAAAGATAAAACAAGAGATAATCCACTGGTCCATCGTCAGTGTTACCACAGTTGTTGCAACAGAAAGACACTACCACAACAATATGATAGCTGCAACACAACAACCATCGCTAGACTCAAGTCCATGGATTTCCAAATTAACCTACGACCCTGTGGCTTTAAAAAAGAATAAACCAACACGCCCACCCGAACAGTTTTCCGTCCCGAACAATGATTATTCACGTCTGACAGAACATAAATTATGACATAACAAAGAAATATACTTCGAAATTATTCAAATTGCCAGAACAAGACAATATCTTGGTGTTTTGACACTCCTGGAAGAGAAATCTTTTACGGAAATTTGTGTTTTACTGCAGCTGTCTAACGGTGGTTGGTGATTTTTGTGGTGCGGCACATGAAAGAGGATGTCCCGTTATTAATTAATGGATTCATTGATTACTATTCAGATACCAAGGAGCATAGACCTTCAACAAACCTATGCTAAGGGCCTATGTCCCGTGTCCTCAGCGCCAGGTCTTCTCATGTCTTCCTCATAATATTCACTTCTGGCTTCAGTTCTTCTCTCCGTATGTGTTTGCAGCATACGTCTATCTCTCTAATCCTGGGGATTTCAGAACAAGTACTGCCTGGTAATTTTGTCAGTAAGGAAAGGATCCCGTTACACGCCCATTGAGGCATATTGGGAATATGGTGTTAGGCCCATATTTTCTTGACCATCGGCACACTAGGGGTGATGTGGTCAGCATCACGCCGGCCGCCGTAACCTTCCCAGAGTTGCTCTGGTACCCAATTGGGGCTGGGTCGACCCAGGAGCCGTTTGCGGCCTAAAAAAATCCCACCTCATCTGGGGATCGAACCATAGACCACTGTGCTAGGAAGCCAGTGCACTAACCACTATGCTCCCACGGCTCCTAATTTTGTCAGTAGGTTTCTTTAATTGTGTCCCATTTCACCCCATCATCTTCCTTTACACATTATCATATAATAACAGAAGATGGCAGATGTGAAACAGAAATCAAGAAGAGAATAGGAATGGCCAAAGCAACATTCAACAACATGAGACAGATACTAACATCTAAATAGTTAACTTACAAAATAAAACTTAGAATAATCAAATGTTATATATATTCTTCACCACTGTATGATGTAGAAACACAGACAATGAATACGCAATTAGAGGAAAGAATTGAGGCTCTCGAGATGTTGATGTATAGAAGAATAGGGCGTGTCTCATGTAAAGAGATGAAAACAGATAAAGAGGTCCTAGAAAACCTATGGATGAGAAGAGAGTTAATGAAGGAGATTAAAATTAGGCAACTAAAATATTTTGGCCACATAAAAAGGTATAACACCTTGCAGATGACCATAGTGGAAAGGACAGCTGAAGGTAAACGTGCAAGATGAAGACAGCGCTACAAGTGGTAGGATAACTGTGACATTATTGGGTCGATCTCTGCTTCACTACGGCAGTAATCAGTGACATTTTTGTACTGACTAATTACATGCTTTTCAATGGTCTTTCTTTCTCTGCTATGTAGAAGATATTTTGGATTTTCAACATTCTTACACCCTTCTCACTGATAAGTCGTCGTGTCTGTTTGGTTATCCGTTTCTCCCTGCTATGCAAGGAACGGCTGAGATAATAATTAATCGACAACCATGTTGGTTAATCTCGGGTGTGGCCGACATCAAACTACAGATTAACACTAAAATCGCCCAGCGCATTTGCTTAATCGCGGATAAGGCCAGGGTGCGTTCTTTGTCAAGATGGTAAATAGTCAGATTGTGTGTGCTCAAGCAACAGATAACGAGATTACCCGTCTGTGCGACACATTTTGGACAGACATGCATGACATCACTGTTTCCGGCACACTTTGTTACAAAGACATTACTTTATATTAAAGTAAAAATAAGTTATTTGTAAACAATGCCGATAGAGGATCGGATGTTTTCATTCCATATATGGGAGACGTGACCTTTTGCATCACGCACATTATTTCGGGCGGAAATAATTTTGAAATTACCCCACAAAACACGCATGTTTGAAACGATTGGCGTTCTGATTAGCATCATAACAAACAAAAGCGGCGGAAGAAGGGCCATATATCCTGACCTTTTCGCAGTTTTAACACTGTGAAAATTCACTGTGAGGATCGCTTGCCAAGACGAAACCAGACTGCCAGGGTTAGAATTCAGAATTCTCTTTATCAGACCGGACTTTGTGGAACATCTTGAAGGAAATAAAAAGCCCGGGAAAACCATTTTAATAAGGAAGACCGGCATCTGATGAAATTGAAACACGGAGTCATAGTGGGAGTTTAGTGCTAACATAACGACCCCAAGACACGTTAAACAAAGGCATCTGCCAGTGCCTTAAACCTACTTCTCTGAGCAAATAGTCTGTGAGCCAAGATTGGCGTAAGTTGTACTTTTTACATTTTATATTTTTCATTACTAGCATGTGAACTAATATGTATATAGTGCCATGTGAATATTAATATGTGAAAAGTGCTAGTGGATGTCCAAGTCATTAGTGGCTGGCAATCTCAGCGTATAGAATGATGATTTCATGAATCACCACTGCAAGGGCTGGTGACTGCTTTATTGCTAGTTTCTTAAAGAGAAGTAAAAGCAAAGGTAGTCTCAATTCCACATGGAGCGGGGAGGGAAAGATGAAGGAAATGATGTACATTATAATTATAATATTTCATTTTCAAACCAGTGTAAATGTTCATTTAAACATATGCACTTTAAAATTAATGAAAGTTTCAAAGCTTTTCAGTCAGTGTAGATGTAAATAAAAATATATTCAATCTACATTGTGAACATTTTTCAATCAGTGTAGATGTTAATGTAAACATATGCTATCTACATTATTAACCTTTTCATTTGAATGCAAAGTAAATATAAAGTTATTCAATCTAAATGTAAAGAAAGTTTTCTCTCGAGGGATTAAGTTTAATTCTCATTGATGGTAAAGTCTGAGGTAGATGGGATGGTGGAATAGGAAAAAGGGAGCCATAACTATGTGTCGGAAAACGCAATACCCAGGAGAGCGTTTCGTTTCTATTCTTGGTACTTGTGCGTTAATTCACCGGGTAATAATTATTTTGGAAATTTATTACCCAAACCGATCACCGTACTCTTTCTTGACTGAAAACGTGACATTTCACATTGTGAGCTCTCCCCCATTTGTAGTGTAGAATTTTTTTTTTTCCTTGCAAATCTTATCGTGCCATTTGTCATTTGATAGCGGTCCAGAGACGTGGAAGATGAATTTACTGGAGGTGAAAGATTTTACACGTAACAAAGAGAACTGTGTGAGGTTTTTGCAGAATCGGGGCATTCTACACACCGTCCGACTGTGTGCTAACAATCACCAGATGAGTTTGTCCTTGTCAGTTCGCCAAGATCGTTAGAGATGTCACATATGTACACAGGATATACCTATTCGTTCTGGCACCTGGCACAGACACATGTTAGATTCCTACATGTGTGAATTTTTGTGGCGACATCGGAATAAAGTTCGTCAGTCAGACCCGTTCGACAGTATACTGCTTGACATTGCAGAATTTTGGCCTCCTCTGTAAATTATGCAGCTACGAACGAACATGTGTATGTCCTGATATGTGCCAAGCTTCAGCGATCTTTGGTAATCTGTTCCCCTCACGGTCCTTTTCAGGGCCCACAAAACTGCGCCTACCACGGTCCTATTCAGGGCCCACAAAACCCACAAAAATTTACCCACCACGGTTTTTTTACAGGGCCCACAAAACTGGACCACGGTCCTGTTTAGGGCCCCCAAAACCAACAAAACTGTACCCTGGCAAGAAAGCCTTTATTTGTTTTCACCGCTGGGTGTGGAGGGCTGGGTGGGGAGTTGGTCCCCTCCCTCACTATACACTGATCCTTGTCAAATATTTACCTAATCAGAGCCGGATTAACGTAGTAGCAAAAGTAGCATATGCTACGAGCCCCTTTCTTTTAGGGCCCCGCGCCAATAAATATGTACATCATTTTTTGGTCATCTTCTAATACGAGTGTTGAACCAATGATCTTGTGATGTATGCCATCTTTAGCGCCTTTTCATTTGATGTCACGAAATTGTGAGAGAAATAGCATAACAAGGTGACTTAGTGTGACTCTTTATTACTTTGATCTTAACTGTTTGCGTACAGAAGCAGTCATTTTCGAGAGATGGGGCCTACCTAGCTATAAATTTGTACTTAACTTTGAGTTAGGGAAGGAAAAGACAGCGAGGAAGGAAACTGGTCTCCCCACCTCTCGATGCTGGACCTAGTATGGTGAAGTCTCTAACATTCCATAACCAGCTGTAAATGGGTACCTGACTCTGATCCTGAGTTAGAGAAGGCAACGGCAGCGAGGAAGGGAACAGGTGTCACGCATCAGTCAAACCAGCTGTAAATGGGTACCTCACTCTGATCTTGAGGTAGAGAAGGCAACGGCAGCGATTTCCCTTGTTTCCGGTGTACCGTTAACTTGTAGAACTGATTCAATTCCGTTCTATTGGTTTATAAACTTTAAAAAAAAAATACGGGGTGGGGGGGGGGGGTTGAGGGCGGGTCTGTCGTAAGCGTGTCAACTATGAATGCAAGAGACACGCTTTTTTTTTTTAACTTGCCTCCCAAATCACAATGTGAAATCAACATTTTTCGGTCAAGAAAAAGTACGGTTCTCAGTTTTGGTAATAAATTTCCAGAATTTGATTTAACCGGTGAATAAACGCACAAGTACCCTATTCTTTTACCATCGTTGTTAATGGTACCAGTTGAGGGTACTATCTCTGGAACAAGAAGGGAAAAGTGGCCTGAGCTTTAAGACGAGGGACCAACTTCGTAGAACTCCTTGACACTTCTGGGAACGTGCTGCGCCCTACAACTTTGATCAGCGACGAGCGTGATCAGTCTACCAAGAACCAAATCAACAAAAGGAGCATAACCGTCACTGACAGCTAAGTAACACATAAAAGCTGCCAAGTGACCTTCTTTACACATTTCTATCTCATCACAAGAGTGATGATAAACTTTTTTTTATAAATAATTATTCATTTGTTTAAAACCTTGTTAAAACCTAAGTGACTATTAAATCTGTTATTTGTAGATATACGAATTTAACGTTGATTTAATCATTTTGAAGTTACTGCATGTTTGTCTTAGTCAATTTACTAAATACACTCTAAACAGAGCTATACCATAATAATAAGAATTCCACTGAGTAAATCAAGGTGGGGGCTTAAACGAGCTGAAATTATTAATTGCTTAATTATTCATAAAAGGCGGCGGACCGACAAAAGTTAACAATTGCCCTGCCAATGCAGCATTGTTCTTGACTTCGGAAATATCTTATGAAATTACCTTGAGATGGAAGCATCATTATCCTTCTATCTACAACTCTGCCATGAGTAATCTTGTGCGAAGGTAGACACCTTTGAAGGCCCATATTAGATACTCTTGAGTTTTGGCCACTGTTGGACCACTACTGCAAAGCAGAGGAGGCAAATACGTGACAATAACATCAAGAGATGGACAGGAAAGAGTCTATCAGAGAGCACCATCAAGACAAGAGACAGAAGACGTTGCAGATCCATTACAGCCGACCTTCGTTGTAGAGATGGCAGCTGATGATGATGATGATCTTCCTTTCATCTCTTGTTCCAATGGCACTTGTCTGGTTCTTATTACTTTCACATTAATGATCTTGACTGAAAATTTCAATATTTAAATTATATGGTTCCTAAATACCACCACTTCAATACTTCTCTTCTATGCAAGGACTCATTTATGTAGTGTATACTTAGGGTGCAACTTCAGTCAATACTTCTCTTCTATGCAAGGACTCATTTATGTAGTGTATACTTAGGGTGCAACTTCAGTCAATACTTCTCTTCTATGCAAGGACTCGTTTATGTAGTGTATACTTAGAGTGCAACTTCAGCCAATACTTCTCTTCTATGCAAGGACTCATTTATGTAGTGTATACTTAGGGTGCAACTTCAGTCAATACTTCTCTTCTATGCAAGGACTCGTTTATGTAGTGTATACTTAGGGTGCAACTTCAGTCAATACTTCTCTTCTATGCAAGGACTCGTTTATGTAGTGTATACTTAGGGTGCAACTTCAGCCAATACTTCTCTTCTATGCAAGGACTCGTTTATGTAGTGTATACTTAGTGTGCAACTTCAGTCAATACTTCTCTTCTATGCAAGGACTCGTTTATGTAGTGTATACTTAGGGTGCAACTTCAGCCAATACTTCTCTTCTATGCAAGGACTCGTTTATGTAGTGTATACTTAGGGTGCAACTTCAGTCAATACTTCTCTTCTATGCAAGGACTCGTTTATGTAGTGTATACTTAGGGTGCAACTTCAGCCAATACTTCTCTTCTATGCAAGGACTCGTTTATGTAGTGTATACTTAGGGTGCAACTTCAGTCAATACCCTATTGCTCCCCAAGGAGCAAAGGCCTTCAACAAACACATGCCAAGTCTTCCTGTCCTGTGCCATCCGCTCAAGTTCTTTCCATGTTTTCCTCATCATTTTCACCTCTGTATCCAGTTCTCTTCTCCATGTGTTTTTTGGTCTACCTCTGCCTCTCTTTCCCTGAGGATTCCAGAAAAGGATTGCCTTGTAATGTTATCAACAAGTTTCCTCAATGTGTGTCCTATCCATCGCCAGCGTCTTCTTCTCAACTCTTGTTCCACTGGCACTTGTGTGGTTCTTGTCGTCAGTTCCACATTTGTGACTTTGTCATACCATTTCAGTCCTTCTATTCTACGCAAGCACCCGTTTATAAAAGTCTGTAGCTTTTTGGTTGTTGTTTTTGTTGTTCTCCATGTCTCAGAGCCATACAATAGGACTGACTTCACATTTGAGTTGAAGATTCTTATTTTCATGTTGGAATTGGTTTCTCTTGTTCTCCATATGTTTCCCAATGCAATGAAAGCTCCTCTTGCTTTTTGTATTCTTATTTTGATATCACTGTCTGTCCCTCCAACTTTGTCAATATTACTGCCAAGATATGTGTACGATTCTACATCTTTTAGTGGGTTTCTTCAAGTTTAACGTTGTTATCATTTCTTGCATTTATTCTCATAATCTTTGTCTTTTCCCTGTGTATTTTCAGGCCCACTTGTTGTGACCTCCATCGAGTACTTTCATTTGCAACTTACTTAGCGTTAAAATCAAGGACCTATAGTCGATACCTTTTCCCACGGTTTTTATGTCCATGTCTGGATTACTGTATTGATCAGCGGGATAGATTAGCCGAAATATTAAGTGAGAAATAATCTCTTTGTGTGAGACGCCTTGAGTGTCCATTTTGAATATCTTTGTTACTGATTTCATTGTATGTGTAAACAAAGCATGTTAGATATATCTTTAACCAAAGGCAAGAAAAGCTTTCATTGCATTTGGAAATATATGGAAATCATAAGAAATTAAGTCCATCACAAAAGTAGGAATCTTCAAATTAAACGTCAATTTAGCCCTATTGTATGGTCCTGAAACACCGAGAACAGGAAAAACAAGAACCACGAAGTTACAGACTTTCATAAATCAAAAAAAGGGTATCGCTACAGTGGATACCATCACACTGTGGCATACCAGGAAATGAGAGAGCAGATATGTTAGCAAAAGAGGGAGCAACACGGGAACAAAAAGAACAAACAATCACCTTCCAGGAAAAGAAGACCCTTATCAAGGCCGTCAGGAAAATTGACCAACAAAGAGACAACTATCACTATCTTGATCGAGCAAAACAGGTGATCATGTTCCGTATTAGAACAAGACATAACAGACTGAACAGTCACTTATACAGACTGACATTGGTCCCATCACCCCTATGTACGTATGGACAGGCAGCACAGACAGCCGAACATATCCTGCAAGACTGCCACATGCGTAGTCAATTACGGACTGAACATTTTGCTCACAGAGATGCACACCCACACAAAGCTGTTTGGGAGTCTTGACGAACTTTCAACCACAGCAACATACATCCAGAGAACCGGACTTCTTGTGTAGACATTACTAAACAACAGCGAACGAGAAGAAGAAGAAGACAGACTTTCATAAATGTGTGCTTGTGTAGAATAGAAAAATTCAAAATGTATGACAAGATCACTAATATGGAACTGATGACAAGATCACTAATATGGAACTGATGACAAGATCACTAATATGGAACTGATGACAAGATCACTAATATGGAACTGATGACAAGATCACTAATATGGAACTGATGACAAGATCACTAATATGGAACTGATGACAAGATCACTAATATGGAACTGATGACAAGATCACTAATATAGAACTGATGACAAGATCACTAATATGGAACTGATGACAAGATCACTAATATGGAACTGATGACAAGATCACTAATATGGAACTGATGACAAGATCACTAATATGGAACTGATGACAAGAACCAGACAAGTGCCGGTGGAACAAGAGTTGAGAAGAAGACGCTGGCGATGGATAGGACACGCATTGGGGAAACCTGTTGATAGCATTATAATGCATTCCTCGTTCTGGAATCTCCAGGGAAAGAGAGGCAGAGGTAGACCAAAAATACACGGAGAAGTGAAAATGATGAGGAAAACGTGGAAAGAACTTGAGATGATAGGCAGTGACAGGAGGACTTGGCATGTGTTTTTGAAGGCATATGCTCCTTGTAGAGCTAAAAGGTATTGATTGAAAGGAACACACCTCGCCACAAGAAAGCAACAACCTCAAGGGAAAAAAGGTAGTAGGCCCCTACCTTTGAAAGCGTTCTACTGGCTACGCGGTTAAGGCGTGCCTCTCGCGATAAAGTTACCGGTTCCGGGATCAAAACCTGGTAGCGCGTCACGCTCCAGTCTACCCAGCTGTAAATGAATGCCTGACTCTGCTGTTGAATTAGGGAAGGCGAAGGCTCTGATGAATGGAACTGGTCACCCAATCATACGAAGCTGAACCTAGAATAGTGAATTCTCTAACACTTCACTTCCCTTCTGCAGTATCTGCTAGAGTACATTTTTTAAAAGAATCTTTAAACTCTGCTACAAAAGTGATTAGTTGTGCATATTATTACGCCTATCTTTTTTCGTGTGACCTCCACAGCTTTTTTTCTCAACCCCAACAAAGTCACAGTCTCCCCCCCCTCCTCCCCCCCCCCGCCCCCTTCCGAGTTAGTCATAACAATATGAGATTACCCGTCCGCAGGCGTCGACTAGATCGTTGTGACAAAGCAGATAAAACCTGGAGTGTTAACTGAAATTCCCTATGCCATCATTAAATGCGAACAAATAAACTTCTTATATATCACAGGTAAAAAGAAATGAAGGCAATAAACCACAAATAGCGGGGAGATAATCCCCAAGAAAAACATCAACACGAGTACACTTGTAAAGGGGCCACCAGGAACCGACTGTGGTGCCGGTTTCAGTCAAATCTCTGGTGTTGAGTGTCTGACAGCGCCTGCGGTTTGAATGCTTTCAAATGTCGCCTTTCCTGACTTTAAATCCCTTACTTTGACTCGAGTCAAGAATATGCGACACGATTTACTATGTACTCGCGTTTCAACCCTTTTTGGGTTGAATAGTGTTTTCCATGCAGAGGAAGACTTCACGTTTATTTGTACCTTGGTTTTAAACAGAATCGAGACGGGTGTCTTTGATTCAGTAAGCAAGTTTAAATTCATGAAAACACAATTTTTATTATTTTCTTTTAATTTTCATTCCAAGAGAGATATTTCCACTTTCAATTTCCCTTTCTTTTCATCTTTAATTAGTTTCTTTCAACGGTTGATAGTTTCTTTCAACAGTTGATAGTTTCTTTTAACATTTGATAGTTTCTTTCAACAGTTGATAGTTTCTTTCAATAGCTGATAGTTTCTTTTAACATTTGATAGTTTCTTTCTACAGTTGATAGTTTCTTTCAACATTTGATAGTTTCTTTCAACAGTTGAAAGTTTCTTTTAACATTTGATAGTTTCTTTCAACAGTTGATAGTTTTAGACAGTTAATAATTTCTTTTAACATTTGATAGTTTCTTAGACCGTTAATAATTTCTTTTAACATTTGATAGTTTCTTAGACCGTTAATAATTTCTTTTAACAGTTGATAGTTTCTTTCAACAGTTGATAATTTCTTTTAACATTTGATAGTTTCTTTCAACCCTTGATAAAGTCTTTCAACATTTAATAGTCTTAGACCGTCAATAATTTCTTTTAACATTTGATAGTTTCTTAGACCGTTAATAAATTCTTTTAACATTTGATTATTTCTTTTAACATTTGATAGTTTCCTTCAACAGTTGATAATGTCTTTCAACATTTAATAGTTTCATAGACCGTTAATAATTTCTTCTAACATTTGATAACTTCTTTTAACATTTGATAATTTCTTTTAACATTTGACAGTTTCTTTTAACAATTGATAGTTTTTTGCAACATTTGATAGTTTCTTTTAACAACTGATAATTTTTTTTAACATCTACTAACTCCTTTCAACAGGTACTAGTTTCTTTTAACATTTGATAGTTTCTTTCAACATTTGATAGTTTCTTTTAACAATTGTTAGTTTCTTTCAACAGTTACTAGTTTCTTTCAACAGAAGATAGTTTCTTTTAACAGTTGATAGTTTCTTTTAACAGTAGATAGTTTCTTTCAACAGTAGATAATTTCTTTCAACAGTAGATAGTTTCTTTCAACGTTTGATAGTTTCTTTTGACAGTTACTAGTTTCTTTGTACAGCTATTAGTCTTTTTGACAGTTACTAATTTCTTTTTACAGTAACTAGTTTTTTTTCAACAGTTGATAGTTTCTTTCAACATTTACTGGTTTCTTTCAACAGCTGATAATTTCTTTTAACTGTTACTAGTTTTTTGTTTCAACATTTAATAGTTCATCTCAACGGTTGATAGATTATTTCAACAGTTGATAGTATCTTTCAGCATTAGATAGTTTCTTTCAAAAGTTACTATTTTCTTTCAACAGTTGATAGTTTCTTTCAATAGTTACTAGTTTCTTTCAACAGTAACTGGTTTCTTTCAACAGCTACTAGTTTCTTTCAACATTTAATTGTTTCTTTCAATAGTTACTAGTTTCTCTCAGCAGTTGACAGTTTATTTCAACATTTTATAATTTTGTTTTAATAGTTAGCGGTCCTTTTTTCAATACTAGCTGTCAAGTGCTTAGTTGTGAGTGCACATTGACAAATACATATATTACGTTATACATGGAGGGACAAACAATGCTCGTTATACGCATCTAATGTTAACTCACTGAACTCCAACACATAGGCACGATATCCGACGACTTTATGTCACAAACTTTATCATAACCACAATAACACAGGCAGACTGCCGCTTTGGCCAAGAATCATAAGAAATGCACAATGTATGAGGTGCATAATTGGAACATCATCCAATGGAACGAATTTCACTATACTCAATATACTTTCTACTGTTTACTTTCCTACATCCAACTTGTCTTCACTCCCCACATAATCTCTCTTCGCTCCAATCTCTCTCTCGAATGCCTTCCCACACATGACCCTTTTCACACCTGACCAGTCTTCACCAGCACTTCGTTCACAACAACTCAGTCATGCCCGTGAACTCGACATTAGCGCCTACTGCTACTAATGCATTCATGCCCACAGTCAAACACCATTCACTCACTTCAACTCACAACTTACATAAACACATCTAGCTCCCACCGGAGCATAAGTACTGACATTCATTCTATAACCGGTTCGTGACACTAGCCATTTCTGGGTTTCATCATGATAGCTGAGAGACACTAGTAGTCCTTTTCAAATGCTTAATATTTATCAAGTCTGCAGTAGAGTTCTGAAGACAAATTCTAAGTAAACATTTGTGGGATCATCAGTCGCGTTCTGATATCATCGGACTTCTGTCCACGTGTCACAGGTTGTCTCACCTGCTCTGCAGTAATGGTTCGATAATGGCTAAACTCCGAGTAGAAGGATGAGGGTTCTGAAAGATATCAACCTTAGATCAAGATTACGCTTGGCATACATATAAATAGAAGAATAATGCTTCTACTTCAGGGAGTTTCACAGAAATATTCTAGAATGGCAAGTATAACAACTGCGCCATCTAAGCTGTTATAAACTTATTATTCTCCGATCCTTCTGTGAGAAGAGGTTTTGACTTATATTTTCTGAGCCCCCAGCTGAAGGTGATTCAGCAAAATATTATTTTAGTAACTCTGTGTATGTATGTATTTAAAAAAAATTAGTCATACAGGTGCAGACACAAAATACACTCAATAGTGATTAACTCAACTCTAGATTTATATTTACATATAAAACAGATTTAATAGTGAGTTATTTGTTTAACAAGGTTAAAATAAATTAAATTGTATTGAAAAGGAAAACAAATAGTTAATTTTTATCACTATAGGATGATCTGGTCGTTAATAAAAATGAAAGTATCCTTTGACTGAGCCTGAACAGAGTACTAAACTGGCGGTGTTGGAGTCAGTTAGTCTGGTTTCGTCATTGCTCGTTCCCTGTAAAGTTTTGGACTGTTCCTTCTCTTCAGGAGTCGAATAATTTCGCAGAAGCACGTCCCTTTCATCAAGTCCCAGGTAACTACTTAAGCTGCCTGGTCAAGTTTCTTTAAGACTTGTCTAATGTAGGTGTCTAGTAAAGACTGCTGGCAACTTGTATCAAAAAGTAAAAGGAAAAAATGCCTCTTTTAAGTATCGTGTCTCGTGATATAAACATCGGGCGACTTCCGCTTCCCTCCACCATTTCATATTTCTCAGAATTTTGCGCTATACCCCCGAGCATTAAATCTGAACCCATCGATCCAGATCAAAGTGTTTTAGGTTAGCGGAAGACGATAAATGTATCATTTTGTCCATACATATACATATAACACGTACTTGAAAAGGTTGGCATAATAAATATATACCCCTTGATGATATAATCATCCACTTCCTGCTTGATATGGAGCCTGGGGCTAACTCAGCTACTGATTCCTTGCGAGAAAACTCGCACGAAGCAATCACTAACTCTTGCAGTTGTGGTTTATATGACAATTTATTTTAAAAGATGAAGTTGCCGAGCTCATATATAACCGTACATCCACAATCAATTTATACATGTAAAATGCAAATATAAAATGATAAAAAATGCATGTTATATCTAACCCCAAATTTGAGCGAATTAATACACAGACTTCGTGCCAAAATCATTACATCACCGACTTGATTATTACTACTTTTATCAAGAGTGTAATTCTCCGACCGACATCTCTGTCAACCAAACAACCTGACCAGCTTGTCATGTCATAGACATGTTTCAAGGATAGTCAGGGTATTTGTGCAAGTCATGCTTGCAAAATTAACACATTATCTAACAATGTTATCTGTTGTCCTATTCTCAGACTCATTTCCCAGGTGTTTGTTCAATCAACCCGTCTCGCTACTTAATCAGACACATTTTTCGTCTGGCCGGATGTCATTACGTAATCTAACAGGCGATAGCCCGTTTAACACGTCCACGACTGGTGTCCAAAATAAACAAAATTCGCAGCGAACAAACAGAGGTCAATGTGACATTGTCCACCCGCCTTCGCATAGGCGCCGATTAAGGTAACCAGGTCTGGAGTGTCCCTACGAAGCGTAAGATTATTATTGGCCGATATCGATGTAGAAGTTAAGAAGTGACCAGATGAAGTGAGAAAAGGATGCTCAAATGAATAATGGCATGGAGAAAGGAAAATTGGACCACTGGAGAGGACATTCATTACATAATACCATAGCGATGGCAAATACTTCAAATAGAAAAAAAAAGCTAGCAATGGAATGAAAAGTTGAAGGCAAACGAACCCAAGAGAGACATCACGGGAAGTGGAAAGATAACATCAAGAGATGGACCGGAAAATAGTCTATCAGAGTGTACCGTCAATACAAGAGACAGAACATGTTGGACCTCTATTGCAACCAACCTTTGTTGCGATGATACTAGTTGGTCTGAACTGACTATTTCTAAAGTCATGCCATCATAGGTGGGATGGACATTTCAACAAGTACTAGTTCTGGGCCCTGACAGTGAATAGGGCTAAAATTGCGTATCCTGAACATCTACAAGTTGTTTCGTCCCCTCGGTTGCAGCCCTCTGTCGTTCAACACCCCCGCCATAATGATGTGGATGATTATGTCCAAACACTTTGTTTTTTTTTCCTCTACTTAATATATTCTGACCAAAGCGATATCTGAATATGAACTTGGATCTCGCCGAAGGGGTGTTTTTGATACAATCGCTGATATTTCCCGTGCCAAACAAACTTAGGGATTAAAATCTTATAAACAATCCTTAGGCAAGGGAGATAACAACAACGAAATTATCCCTCCAGGGGAGACAAGTGTTTACCTTAGTTTTGTCTCTTCCTTTTACATGACGTCAGGATCATAAAATCCCCCCAAAAGAATAAAGATATTTTTTTTCTTTTTTAAAGCAATACACCTCAGAGGAGATGATCATATAAGTGCAAGACCGTGAAAAGGGACGTGCTCATTATGTGCCCTCTTCATCGTCTCGGCGATTGAGGCAGAGGCAGTCTCCTGTACTGGGACCTCTGTTGTGCGGTACAAGAAAATTAGGAGAGGACGAGCAAGTAATCCGCCAAAACATGGCGGGGAGGGGAAATAATTAAGTTGTGCGCTTTCTGTTGCATGTCCTCAGGACGGTACTAATGCTCCTGTGGTCAATTTGTTCGTTTCAATTTTTTGTTGTTGTTGTTGTGGAAGCAAATAGTGACAAGCAAATTCGATGATAAGTAATGATGTTTCTGTGGCTAAATATAGAAATTTATAAGATGGAGATACTTATTCATTTTTACCCACATGAACTTTTACTTACTTTCTTAATCGTTTCCCTTCAACCCTGGGGTTGTAGTGGTTGGCCAGAGAGAGCCTATCTGCTGTCCTCCTCCTGGCCTGCTTCAAATCTAGTCCTAGGTCCTTCCGAGATTGTCGAATGTTGTCCTCCAAACGGACTCCGGGTCGTCTTGGAGGTCTTGATTCCTGGCTCTTAGTTTCATTTACTTGTCGTGGTAACCAATTTTCTCCTATTCTGCAGACATGGCCGAACCATCATAGTTGGGACTGTTCTATTTGGGTCTGCAGGGGCTGGGTGTTGAAGCCTTGCCATATTGTCTGGCTGCGGACCATGTCTCTTCTTGTTACTTCAATGACCTTCCTCAGATACCTCTTTTCAGATACCGCGAGAACTCTACTTAATATAAAATGGGGACAATGCCAAAAGGTGTAAATATAACAAGACAAGAATATTTCTGAAACAAATGCTACTGAGAGATGGGACAAAATGCGTGTTAATCAGCGTGCAATTTAGTTTCCACGCCGCGCTGCGCGACTTTTCTGTAAAAGATTGTAAGTTTGATGGGAATTTGTTATAACGGGCGTCACCACTTTAGACAATTCTTTATAGGCGAACGAAGGATTATCTGATGTTATATCACCCAAAAAATCTGTTTTGGACAACTGACATAACATTCTGGCGATCGTCATCACCATCATTTCCTTTATTTCCGTTAAACCTCCTGAGCTGAGGATTTCAGGTTTTGAAAAAAAAATTCACGCTTAACCGTTCTGTTTTCTGATATTCGTGCACGATCTGTCCATTTCTTCATTTGCAACGACGATCAATAAGGCGCAAGGTCTCTAACTGCAGAGGTGCCGGGTTCCATTCACGGTGTGGTCACGCTCCAGTCTCCCCAGCTGTAAATAGGTACCTGACTTTGCTCTTGAGCTACAGAAGTAAACGATAGCTAGGAATGGAACTGGTTACCAAAGCTCTTGATGCTGGACCTAATATAGTGACGTCTCTAACACTTCACTTCCCTAGTGCAGTATCTGCTATGAGATTACTTTTATCTTTACCTTTTTTAAAAATTCTCTCACATGAGGGGGGGGGGGGAGAAAGGGGGGGGGGGTGTGTAATAATAAAAGTAAAAATGAATCTGTGCATAGCAGCAACATCTAAGTCCAGCACAAAATCAGAATCTTCAACTCAAATGCCAAGCCAGTCCTATTGTATGGCTGTGAAACATCGAAAACACAAATACTAAGAGGTTACAGACTTTCAAGAATGGGTACTTGTGTAGATAGAAGGATTGAACTGGTATGATAAGATCGCCAATGTGGAACTGATGGCAAGAACCCAAGTGCCATTAGAACAAGAGATGTGAAGGCGCTGGCCTTTGATAAAACACACATTTAAGAAACATGTTAATAGCGTTACAAGGCAGTCCCTTATTCTGTAATTCCCAAGTAACAGAGACTGGACAACTCACGGAGAAGGGAACTGATGACAGAAGTGATTATGATTTTAAAAACATATTTCTCAATGCAATGAAAGTTCATCAAGTCTTCCGTTTTCTTATTTTGGTATCATTGTTTCTTCCTTCAACTGTGTCTTTGTTGCTGCCAAGATAAATATTTGAGTCTACGTCTTGTAGGAGTATTTCTTCAGGTGTAATCTAGATATCTTCTTCTTCTTCGTTCGCCCTGAAAAGGACGGTGGTTGCGTTGTGTCTGTTTACGCCTAAGCTGTGATATCTGCACCTTTCGGTCGACACATCCGACTTCAGCACGGCATTTTTTAGGGACCGGTTTTGCCTTCCCATTGCGATCCGCACTCGCTCAGCCAGACTGCACTGCTGCAGACTGTTTCCAGGACCACCACGTGGAGGTGGAGTGCGGTCTTGACCAGCTCTGGTTCGCTGGTCCTGATGCAAGCAGTACAGCTATGGGTCGCTGACTGCATTCACTATTGCTGCATCTTAGGGCCCACCATCATTTGCGACATTAATTTATTCTCATAATCTTTGTTTTTTTTTTTCTCTGTGTGTTTCAAAACAATTCAAATATTGCTTGTAATTAAATACATTTATTTATGTTGCTTGATTGCGCCATGTTAGGTAGTCTCCTTCTTTCAATTTTCATCTCTCCAAGGAACAAATGCCTTCAATAAACGTACGCCAAGTTTTTGGGTCTCGTGCCATCACTAATAAGATCTTTCTGTCTTCTTAATCCCCATTATGTCTATCTCCAGTTCTCTTCACCGCGTGATCTTTGATCTCCTTCTTCATCTCCTACCCTGAGGATTCCAGAACAAGGACTGCCTTCTCAAGCTTCAAAGGTTTTATGAATGTGTTTGTCTTTATCCAACGGCCGTCGTCTTCTTCTATTCTCTTGTTCTTGGATTATCAATTCCTACAATACAACAACAATAACCACATTATCCAATACCATAAC